>CM042860.1:6814173-6941673 GCA_023658055.1 Thaleichthys pacificus
CGTCGCTGCTTTGTTTTTGTTTTTTGTTTTTTTAGTAGAAGCATGAAGAGAATATTATTAGGATGATTTTGTATTCTAGTGAACTTTTATTGTGAAGGAGCTCACCACCTCGTAGATCTGGTTTCATGGGTTTTATTTCATCCTCCGAGATTCGTCCCTTTGTGGATTTGCTGAGTTGGCACCGGCACATACAGTTCTTTTATTTCTTTTCTTTTTTTCCTGGCAAACATCCGTAGTTGATGCTGGTGCAACATAACAACGACAAAGACACACAGTCACTGAATCCATCATCTTCTCTCTCATCCACCCTTGCTCTGCCATTCCTCAATCCGGACTTTAGGCATACCATCGGCTCCTATTCGAACCAAGTGCCATAAAATAACATCGTTTTGAAGCCGCAATGACTTGACCGCTGTTCTGCCCATTTATATTCCATGTGGGTAAACTGAAACGTTTTGGTTGCACGTCGGCAATGTTTAAGTGGGTCAGATTGCAGGTGGTTAGATCCATGCCCCCAGCGATATCCTCACTGATATAATTAACACAAATCTAGTTGACTGATTAAGCTAATTAAGCACAGCCGAGCCCCAACAGACTACCAACGGTATTGTCCTGGATGACGCCACTTCCACGAGCCCACAGGATTCCGAAGGGGATCACGCAAAGGAATGTTCCTTTGACGTGACCTGTGGCGGTTACAGGCCACACCCCCCTCTCTTCCAACAGGCTGGTTGTTCGTTTCCCTCACCGGCCCTGTGCTGCTAGTGGACGCTGACGCTAATGCTCCGCCCCTTTGACTGGACTCCAGTAGACGACGACGGATATTTACTATGTCCAGGAGGTCACCCGGAGAGCTGTGGACGTCTGTATGACTTTCCATGACAATATCATGAATACAATACAATTATACGATAAACGTCACTGAAAACGTCAAATCCGACAGTCCCGTCGGAGTCCCATGGCAACTTCACATTAGACATGCATCCAAACACTTTGCTTGCGAGCCTAGCCCCTTGTCTAAGTGAAACGGGAGAGGACTTTTTGTTTTCGGTCCCGATGTCTGTACGCTGAAGCACATGCCTGAATGTGCTTCACGTCAGACAGAAAGAAAGCATTTGTGGTTTCCTAAATGATACTGGAGGGTTTGGGATTGTGTGGGGCCGGGATAACATTGTTTTAGAGAAAATGTTAACCAAGCATTGTATGGTGTGAAAATACTGGTACCCAGTTCGAAAAACGTAACAATGTACATATTTATACGACCTTTCTCCTAGGACAATATTTCCTAATACTTTTCATGCCAATCTGCACAACACTGTTTATGCAGTGTTGAATTTACTTAAATACTATTTTACGCCCAGTGAGAATTATGACTATATATTAAATAGATGAATGTGTTTTTTCTCCTCAAATGTAAAGCCCTCTTTGTGATTGAAACATGCTTCCTTCCAAGGTACTAATAGTGGCAATAAAACATGACATCTGTATAGGTAGTATTTTTATGTGAAAGTTATCTAGATTATAATACACTATTTTTTGTTATCTTCAATGTATTGATTGTAGATTGTAGCAGGTAAAGAGAACGAGCAGACAGTAAAAAAAATAACAGTATTTAAATCTTGGTTGCACTAGGCAACAGAAAAGTACGAGAGGCGATAAGTAAACGTTTTGACCTGGATGACTACGAAACTTTAAAACCGAATCAAAAGTCTGAACTTCATACAGCGACCTCCCCCGCTCCCCATGCAGTGGCCTCGTCTGCGTGTAATGGAGTGCACATTTCAGCACTGTGCACCACCTGGATCCTGTGGGCTGTTGATGACAGGTTATGGGGATGTGTCTAGTCTAGTCCTGCAGACGTCTCTATGGAGATCCTACAGGGCTGTCAAAGGAATTATCTCCCGAAATAAATTGCATAAGGGTAAGGCTACCAGGATAACGGCAGATATCGAAAAGCATTTCATTTAATGACCTGATTGTCCCCCATTCTGAAGTAAATATTCAACATCTGTGTTTGATTTCAAAACCAATCCAATCACATTCACATGGTGGATCTGATTTGAGGTATATTGGTTCCAGATCGTTTATATAGATATGCTTTGTGCTGGTGTCTTCTTGCAAAGATGAAATATATAGATGACATATACACATATTTATACATATATTGACATAACTGCCTTCAACGTTATATCCGTACCATGCAACTTCACACGTAAATGTATCTCTGTCGTGCACCAAGGATATAATCAAAACCTAATCGTTTTCTCAAGTCTCTTAAGCACCCATGATGTAAATTTTAGATTGTTTTTTTTCTGAGCAATGGATCGGCGGCCTCCACGATCAAACGTTAACTGTAGACAACCTGTCAAATTGTTGCTTTTGTTCATGCTATGAATTGTAAATTTTGTTTAGCTGTGGCCATTGCGAGAAACCCTTGCAGTGCTGTTTTACAATGCGTACTAATATATTATGGTTATTATATATGAATATATTTAATGACACGAGACATTGTGGATTTTATTGTCTTTTTCGCCTTTTTTTTTTTTTTTTTTTTTTTACTTGTTTGTGGTTGTTTAGATGGTTGTGATAAAAAAAAAGAAGGAAACTTTAACTACTGAACACCAACCTGGTAGAACTAAATCCAGAATTCAGTTGAAATAAACTCTTGTTATTAAGTCAAATGTGTGCCTTGTTTTGCTTCTAAATCCGTTCCCAAACATCCTGAAGTTCAGCATGTCTGACACAAGACCCTTCCCCGTTCTACAGTGGGGGGACGGGGGACGGGGGACGGGGAGACGCAGACAAGATCTCTGACCTGGACCTGGTATGCAGAGTTGAACACATTCTGCAAGTTAGGAAACGCTGGCAAATCTCAAAGTCTGAAAACTCTGCCAAATTCAGGCGATTCGGTTGAATGGTAGCCTTTGAGCACCGTGTCACATTATCACCATCCTCCCGAAACCCTCGAACACAAACCCAGATGGCAGCCAAGGGTCTAGTAACAGTACATGTCATTTATTGGAAAATTACAACATACCATTAAGTTCGTTTGATTTACAGGAAAGGAAAACAGTCATAGTTAGCGACAAGGTTTGTGTTATTTGTTTTGGCTGGCATTATTCCATAAACATTATAAAAATCCAAAGACAAATCATAACATGAACATTACAGAGCAGCGAGGAAAGGTAAATATCAGGGTGAGTATTGCTAAGCCAGTGGAATCACCGTCCTTGTACCCTCAGACCACAGACAGAATTATTAAAGGAAATCAAAGTCCCACGGCGGCAGCTCCTACTGTAGGGTCACACTGCCCTCTACCCAACCAAACACCATTTCACAAAATAATATGCTTCTCGTCTTTCGTTCGAGTGCTCAGCTTCTCATTCTGGCCTCCGTACGGCAGGAAACGGTAACAGTTCACTTACCCACTGGCTTCAACGGGCGGGCAAGGTCAACATCCAGAGACGGGAGAGAGAGAGGGGAATGGTGTGTGTGTGAGAGTGTTTGTGTGTGCGTCTCTGTGTGTTAGTACGTGTGTTTGTCTGGCTCTGTGTGTGTGTGTGTGTGTGTGGTGTGTGTGGTGTGTGTGTGTGTGTACTGTATGGCGAGCCATGCTGTGCAAAGAGAGCAAAGTCAAACTGTCCCATCTCCCCCGTGGGCCCCCGGTTCACCCTCAAGAGTCCTGATCCAATCCAGCAGTCTTCAGTAGCAGGCGGGGCCCCGTACACAAAAGAGATGCCCTTAAACCGGCCACACAGCAACCACTATGATGGCGATCAACAGGAGGACGATCACTACCAGCATCCCTGATAGGGGGGGGGAGAAGATACAGAGGAAGGTTTAGACGGCGGCACACCCTGAAAGTCCAACAAGGTTCTATTGGTGCTACGTGCTACACAGGGCAAGAGGGAGTCAGCAGACACAAAGGAACCGCACACCGATTCATTCTGGCCATGCAGTTCATGGCAGAGCCACAGAATACACTCGTTTATGGAAAGTCATCATGGGGGAAGACTTGGGAGATGTTAGCTGAAACACATACACACACACACACTAACACACACTCAGTAAGTTTCCCTGAGCTACGCCCTCACAACGCATTTCCATTTTTCCCCCCCATGATGACTTCATGCAGCATACATGCAGGGTACAGCCACGGAATCTTTATTGACACAGATCACACACTGCGATATGCACGTGTTTCGGATTTGGCGTGAGACGGGGTAATCAATGTTTTCCACTGACAAGGACTAGCTCGCACTTCATCAAAAGCACTTTGCCCCAGAGAGACCTGACGGTATCACACATAGCTTAGGCGTTAGCCATCACAGATGGAAATCCTGACTAAAAAAAAAAGAAGAAAACGAATCAAACCCCCACATACGTAAGGTCAAATCAGCCAGCTAGTTAACGTGCTTAATGGTTGAAGAATGTCATTGTTTTTATTGTATTTATTTAATCCCTCATACCATTAGTAAGAGGGAGAGAGTTGGGTATGTTTGAGGAAAGGCTATTCCACCTACAGCTGTTTCGAATTCAGAAATTCTTCTGAGGTGTTGGTCGGAAAGGGGTTAGGAGGAGGAGGGTGGTTGCGAAGGGGCTTTATCTCACATCAAATCTCTCTCAGACAAAGAGGTCTGAGGTGCACTATGTGACACGGTGGTCTTCCCAAGTCATGCCCCCCACACAAAACATTTGGAAACGTTTGGGGAAACGTTCCATTTGGCACCTTTCCCCCTCTCGCTCCCTCCTTACCGACGCTACTTCAACGGCACGGGGGGAGGTGAAGGTTTCGAGCAACTGCGTCTCCCAGACGTCTGACGGCTGTCGACGGACCTCCCTTGCCGACTCGGCCCGTCCGTTGCTATGTAGCGTGAACGGCTGGTATCTCCTTCCCCCGACCCACCCCGAGACCACCCCCCTGACCATTCCCTTTTGGTTTACATTTCTCTCATGCTTTGGGATTTCTCCTCACGCATTCCCCTCGCTGGCGTAATTAGCCGGTGCGTCCGCTGGGACAGAGACAGGGGGTGATGTGGCCATGCGGAACGAATTGTCCGGTGCTCTTTGGGGACCAGCAGGCCAGGGGAGGAGGATGATGATGTGGCTGCCAGCGGTCCACCTCGTTACGGCGGGTGAGTCACTCTCTTGCCAGTCCACGGGAATTCCATCACATGATACGGCAGCTGCCACGCTTGCTTCGGATGTATCTACCAATGAGGATTGAGGATTGGGGCGAAGGAACGATGCAGGAACGTTTTGGTGGGTATCACATATTTCCCTCTATGAAGGGGTCTTGAAAACTGATGCTATCGGTTCAAAACGAATCAACAGTTTGGATCTTCGACCAGACCGAATGACCTCGTCTGTTTATAACTGACATGTTAGCCGGTCAACGTAAACATCAAGAAAGAAACATTCCTCCCAGCGGTGCTGGTGATGGCTCTTTAAACACCTCACAGCAAAGCAAATATACACACACAAACTGCCCCCCAATTATCTGGGCTTCAGCGTGAAGGATGTCGAGGCAGCGAAGGAGTCCATCGACTTATCTGCCATTAAATTCAGCTTGTTGCACGCAGATATAGCAAGGCTGGTCCCGAATCCGCCGAGATCTTTGTTCAACTATTTTGGACAAATGCAACAATGGTCTGGAGACCCAATGCCTCGTAGCTAAATCTTCAAACCAAACATCAAATGCTATTCAGAAGTTAGCTAACGCCCAATCGTCTCGGTCAGGGACACCCGAGGCGTCCTCTTCCGTTTGGCTGTTGTCGTTGTGTCGAGTAACTCAATAAGCTCCTTCTGGACCCCCCCTCTGGGAGGGTGATGGTGATAATCGTGTTTGCAGGGCCAGATAGAGAAGGGATGCGCCACAGACTGCGGAAAGGGGGTTTGTTGTCAGTCAATGTGACCACCCTGGAGCTTTAGAACCCAGGCTTGGGGATACACCCTTTTCTGACAAGTCGGGAAGACAAATTACAATTGATTGGGGCGGGGGGTGGGTGTAATGGGGGGACTTGGAAGGTGGGTGGATATTGGGTTTTACACCTCCCCATCCCCCCACAGTTGTCCCCCCCCCCCCTTTTATAGTTCCTTGCCTGTGGTTCAAAGCCCTTTTTCGACCACAAAAGGCATGGCTGACCGATGACGGATAGGGTCAAGTTTTATGCTAACGTGTTTAGCGTAACACTTGTCATTTGGCAAATTTGTCATCGGCTGGAGTTTCTCACACAAAACGGACATGTTGGAATGATGTCACATTTTATAAAAACAATGTAGCAGACGCACATTTTTAAAGACGGCCCATGTATCACGAGTAAATCCTCTAAATATATTTCATTAGCTCATGTCAGAGACGGTGAGAGTCGCAAAAAAGCTGCCATTCCAACTCTATTGTTTTACAGCCCTCCAATGTTCCACTGTTGGCAGCCAAAAGCAAGTCATAAATGTGAGGTAAGCGTATGTAAACGTGACAAACCTCTGCTTCTAATACCTGGGTAGTTCATGGGCTCCACACCATAGATCCTCAGGTTCCAAATGCAGTTTAAGTTTAATTTACAAATTCGGAAATTCAGCTTGGATTCTTATTCTTCACACAGAGGAGACTGTAGATAAAGGTCTGCATTGGATATAACAGGCTATGGTTTAAGACTAAAACGAGGGCGTTCCTAAAAAAAAAAGGCTTCACAGCGGGTAAGTGCAATTCAGCTCCACATTCTTCAATTATGTTTCTTCTCCAGCATAGTACCCAACCCCCCCCGCCCCCACAACTACTCCTGTCAGAAGTCTAAACCATTCATGCTCCACTTCAGATGCGAGCCACCTGCGGGATTCTGGGATTGCAGAGTGGTCCTCCTCGGGCCCAGAGGATTAGCCGGTGGAGAGGGGTCGCTCCTGAAGATGTCTGATGAGACTCTTAAGCCATGGGAAACTCACACCAGCCTGCCACAGCTCCTTTGGTACCAAGGACTAATCTGCCAGCCTAATCCCGACTGGCCACTTTCAAACCCCACACTCCTCACTCCTCCACCCTTCTGCGTCTAGGCGCTGGGCTGAGGGACTGGAAGTGACTGGCTGAAAGGGGTTTACTTTCTATTACAGACAGAGAGTTTGGATTTTGGAGGGGGGGGGGGGGTCAATTACCTTAAATGTTTTCGAACGAGGTAAACCCCTAAACCCTGAGCTAGCCTACGACGCTAAACCGAGCTAAAAACCTAACCGAAAGTGGATTCGGTGTCTTCGACAAGACGAATATTGCGTCGTCCTTCTCACTCAACCCCGTGTTGGACCTCTCCAGGAGGTGCACTGTGCTTGACGTGCATACATCCAGTATGTTTCAACAGGACTGAGGATGTTTCACTACGCGCCGTCGACTGCAGTGAAGCCCACCTTGCCATCAGTCACCATGCCGTGCGGCATGTGGGTTCTCCTTCTCTGAGGAGGAGTCGACCCCTACCTCCTCCAGTCTTTCAGCGTGCCAGCGAAGTGTGACGGCAGGCCGGGGTCGCTGGCGGAGTTTCCCTCTCTACACCACCAGTCACGCAAAACCTTTCTAAACCAACAGCAACACATGGATGTATTGTTATATAGTAAAAAAAAAAAAAAAAGGGGATGTTTCCTATAATTATGAGAACTATTCTTGCGATTAAAGTAAATATTTCCCGTTAGAACTTTTTTTTTTTATTAAAAAAATAAAATAGATTCTCTAGCAGAGCTTCTGCCCTGTCTGTGGTAATGATGTCTCCTTAACGAGACAGTTACCGCGGCAACTATGTCAAGTATGCACGCCTCTGTCAGTCTGCCATTCCGACCTACAGGACGACTCGACTGAGACACAACACCGAAACCACGGCTTTGGATGAGCGGCGGTTGTAAAAAAATAAATAAAACCCTCAGAGCTCTGGAATCATAAACACGCAGGGCGAAGAAAAGAGGGGGAAACCTTTTCGAAAAAGGTTTGTGGCATGCGCTATTTTCAATTCTTCCTCAGCGCCACACAAAGACAAGTGTCAAACAAGCGCTGAGCAGTGGAGGTGGGCAGACTCTGAGGAATGGAGGGGGGGAAATACTTTGTCGGGACGGAAGCGAGGAGGAGGGTGATTTTCCACGCGCTGAGAACGCGTGCGCTGGTGCACCGAATACACGAATGTCGTTATGCGTTGGAACGCAGACGGAGAAGAAAAAGAAAATGAGAGGAGGAGAGAGAGAGAGTGAGAGGAGGAGAGAGAGAGAGAGACAGAGGGCAGAATAAAAGCCTCCTGGGTTAAACACAATGTGCGCTTGTGACTTCAGGCGCTGGGATCTACAAACAAACCCTTAACTGGGTGCCATGGGGACGGGGGAAATGGAATTAGGCCTTCAGCAGAGCTGACCTTCTCTGCCTGGCCCCAGTCTCAGCCCGCCCAGCTTTGGGGCCTGGGTCCCTGACCACCTGTTACCACGGCGCCCGGGTGCAACAATGCGGCCATCACCGGGGCGATGCCTTTTGGGTTTAGAAGGCAAACATGGCCTGGCCCCAACCAAGAAACCTGCTCCCACATACTCGCCCTCGCCGGCTGAACCCCCCCCCGCCCCCCTCACCCCATCAAGGTCGCCATTGAGAGAAAGAAAACGAGAGGGACACAGAAAAAGAGATGAAGGAGGAGAACCCTTTGTAAAGACTTAAAGGCCCGGTTAAACAAACCAAGTGTGGGGAGGGTGATGGTTGTGTGTAATGGCAAAAGGCGGAGTTCACTTCCAACCCTCGGGTCTGTAAACCGTTCGAACTCCATCAAAGCCGGGGAGCCGAGCGAGGTAAGCTGACTTAGGCCTCTCTCTCAGCCAGTCTTTTCACGGTCCCTGGAAACACCAGAGCGAGCGAGGCCGACACACACAGGATTCCAGGGGCTCTCTCTCTCTCCAAAGCTGCTAGGGCTTCCATGAAGTAGGCGTGACAGAGACGCCGGTCCTCCCCTATTAACTATGAGGAGTTTCCCGGTGCCAAACGCGCTTGTCTCCATCAATGTCATTGTTTCTGCTCCATTAAGCAGCATTGAGTCAGGCGATGGCGAGGGCCGGAGGAACAGGCTCTCCCCCTGAATGGCTCGCTGACAAATGGGGTTCTGGCACCATGCCCCTGGCCCGCGCTCGGCACATTCACTCTGGACCTTCATCGATCACACTAATCAGATGAACGCGTATGGCCGGGCTAATGACTGAGACCTATGGATCCTTTTTTCGTCTTTTTTTTTTTTTTTACCCACCCCCCCACACACACACATTCTCATGCACCATCTATGGGTGTTCACTAAGTAATGATCTTTCGAAAACTTCTGAAGAGGTTTGAGGAGTGTTGCTGCGTTGGAACACTGCATTTTCACCTTTGATGTCTAGATTCAAGTATGAAGTAGCTTTATTGTCAATTTCTTCACGTGTCAAAACATAAAAAGGAATCGATATGACGTTTCCCACTCTCCCACAGTGAAACATATAAAAAGCACAGGCACGTGATCTCGTGGAACAGCTTTGAGCCCTACTGGTGTGCTCACTGGAGAGTCACACTACCTCAAGGTTAAGTGCATTCACACTTTGGTTCTGGCTCACCATGTCTTTCTATGTGGTGGACTGCAGTGTTTGTGTGTGTGGTTAGGGGGCGGGGGGGGGGGGGGGTGTATTCTGATTCATGTAAATCAGAGAGGGAAGCATAGTCTTTCCTGGGGGGCGGCGGCGGTGGGGGGGGGGGGGGTTAGAAACACAGAGCAGGGCCCATCTGAGGACAGGCGAAGAGGGCACCTACCGCACGACGCCGACTTGGTCTCCACCAGCTTCACCCGCCGCGTTTCGGTGCGGATCCTGCCGTCCGTCTTGTCCACCAGGTGTGCCAGGTCATCGATGATTTCTGAGAGCAGAGGAAGAGAGAGAGAGAGAGAGAGAGAGAGATTGATTAGTTGGCAGCAATTGGTTATCAGCCTGTATCTCAAAGACCTCGCTAATTCAAAGGCGAGACCTCCCAACGGTTACATTACGTGCTCGCTAATGAGGTTGCCTCGACAATAAAATAAAAAAAACTGCAAAAAAAACGTCCCTTTAATGTACAAGCAGGCGACTTTCAAAAGGAAATGACATCAGAGCTGTTGGCGGCCTCAAAGGGCCCAAACCCCCACCAGACCAAACCCGTGAACGAGAGAAAGCACTCCTCTCCCTTTCAAATCTTTGCACCGCTTCCTGAATCGATTCTGGATCTAATCAGCGGCCCCATGTGCTCAAGCAGTTGTCCCGCGCTCAGGCGCCGGGGTCCTTCGGTAGGAGTTCCTGACTTGAAGGCCGTCCAGCTGGAAAGCCTGTGTGATTTGTAACCGCGAGTCGACGCCTTGACAAGGCGCAAACCCAACACAGGGAGGATCACTGGAGGAGACCACCAGGTTCTGAACAACCAAGCCAGGGTTTGAGGCCAAACATTAGGATACTTCTTGGACAACCTAAGTCCACTATGGATAGGCCATAAAAGGTTCTAGCTCGAGGCTACTCCACTTGGAGCTGACCAGATCCCTCGAAATGACACACAAGCATGAATAAATATCACAGGGAAATATATGAGGGAAAAACAGTCAAAACAGCATGGCTCATTACTCTCGTTCTGCATTAAGACTTTTATTGCTAAATCAAAACCAAATTGGCCGTTTCGTCTTGAGCGCTTGTGCGGCGGTAGATCGAGCTGTGTGGCTCGTTCTCCCCTTTCTCGTTCCCCCCACCCCCCTCCAGTCCCGATGATAGGTCCTATCCAGCAACCTTTCAGGATGAAAAACGTGCTAGCAGCCTGAACAATGAGGTGGACTGTAACACGGTCAAGCAGAAACCGGGGCTAAACAGATACGCTATTCAAATATCAACCCCTTAATGTTTTACAGGAATGGGAAGCAACGTTCTCATCGGCTGACCCCCACCGACTGCCAAGTCAAACATGCAATTTTAATAAACTATGTTTAGGTCTGATGTTTAAGGACATGGGGGGTCTACAAGCTCACAAATCACATAAATACATGTAATTTCTCCCTTTGTTAACAGCGGCTGCACAGCGGAACGCAATTTTCACTGGGAGACCTCTCCAGGTCACCCACTGGGTTTTCCTCCCAATTTCAGCTGTCTCTCCCCTCCAAGACGGCCTGTTCGCACTAGAAGGAAACATGTCTCACCGTGCCGTCATGACTGCTTGACGAGCGGGCCCTGCATTTGGCTGCAGTTGGGACAATTAAGTTTAGCAGGGATCATCGAAAGGCTAAGAGATTGGTATGGAAGAGCCAGAGTGTGAAGGGGCGGGAGAGGGAGGGGGGGGGGTGGTGGGAGGGGGGGGGGGGCGGTGGGAGATGGGAGAGAGAGAGGAGGGGGGCCGTGGGAGCCATGTCTCCCGGGACCATCTGCAACACTATTAGCATCGGGCAACAATTTAGACGGGAGGCAGAGAAGAGTCGGAGAAAGCAGCGACCCGGGCGTGGGTTTCTGCCTCTTTACAAAGTGGAGAGTCAGACGGAGTTTCTCCGGCGCGTCCCGCACAACGAGCCAAGCATTTAGAAATGCCTCAAGGCAACTTTGAATCTCTCCTTGGTGAAATCAAGAAACCCAGCTGGATAACATAGAAGCTGCCCCCCCCGTCCCCCGTCCCGAAATAAGGCTGCTCCCTTTTCCTCCGAAACGGGCTGTGCTTCCAGCGACATAATTCGTCATTTCCTAGCGTAATGCGCGCTTTCGATATATGACAGCTGCTCTCTCTGGCTCAAACTGGGGCCCTATCAGCCCGACACCACAATGCAAAGCCTGTTCCAAGCGAAGGTTGTTTATTTTAAATGCTATTACGCTGGATAAACCTCCAAACCCACTATGTGGGAGAGAGAGCGCAGGCTCCGAAACACATGCGCCGCGCACTCACCCGGTGACGTCATCCGTCCTGCCTGCAGTTGCTGTGCACTGTCTCATGAAGACCAGACCAGACAATGACAGCCCCATGACTGTTTCATTTGCATTCAGATGCCAAAGTAGTCATCTCTCTTATAATCTAGACCGGGGGGAGGCATGGCGTTTGTACATTTGACATTAGACAAGCCTCCCAATCGTTGCCATTTGTCAAAGATATTGCAAAGAGATTTTCCACATGAAGGGAATCGATGAGAATAGGTTTGGATTCATTTACGAGAGGGATAGGTCTACCTGGAGGAAAAGGCACTCTTTCATGTATAACCACTTCGCTTTATAGCATGCGGTTCATTTATTCTTTTGAAAGAATTTTCCGGACCAGGTCTGGCAAATAGGGACATAAAAAAAAAAAAAGAAGTTCTAAAGCTCGAAAATAACAAAACATAACAAGGAGAAACCTATCAGGGAGCAGTTGATGAAAATAAAATGAGGCGTCATTATCTCTCAAACTTATGAGTGACAAGCGAATGCAAATTGGCAGAGACACAATTGAAAAACAAATAAAAAATGTTTCCAGTCTCCACGAAGGCGGCTTTCAGAGTGCTCCTCTTGCAGAGGGTGAAGAATGAATCTATCAGCATCCTAATAAGCCTAGTCTTCTCTTGTTTACACAGGAGGAACTTAGCTATGCGCCTCATAATTACCCTCGCAATCCCTCCGAAAATGCAAGGGGCAATTATCAAGCTCTCTGTGGATATTTCCTTTGTCATAGTTTTTTGTTTTGCACGAAACACAATTAAAAAAAGATTCAAGGCCAGTCGCTTCAGGGGATAGGAGTGGTTGTTCTCTAGCCAAGAGACAGAGCCTTGGAGATCACAGGGGTGCGTCAACTGATTTGCCAAACCTAACCTGGAAAGCAATATATATCCTGCCAAAATAAACAGGAATTATCTTTTTCTGTTGCCGAGTACCACCTCTTGATGCCTTCCACTCCTCTCTGACAATTTGACTGCAGAGCAAGCAAAACACTGTCCTCCAAAGTTGATTTTCCTCACCTAAATAGGATGACACAATATCCAACTGAAACTACTTATTCAAATGAAACCTCCACTGCCCTTTAATAGTCAACCGTGGAGATGGATACAATGGGACCAACGTGTGAACTTGCAGTGCCACTGATCGGACGGAACGTTTCCACGGACGTCCTTTCTCCGGCCCCGGTAGCCAGAGAGGAGGAAACCTGTCTGCTGGGAGCCTTAGTGAGCTACAGCATGTCCTCACGTGACGTCAAACACCAAACACTCCCCCGACCTCGCTCGACGGTGACACCAAACCCTCCCCCCCCCCTCCCTCGCCACGTGCTCCTGGTGGGGAACGTGACAGGGCTCTGGAAGACACCAATAGGACACAGATGTTGCTCTCCCATGACATCAGCGTCCCCCCCCCCCCCTCAGTGAACCTTCGCTTCCCTGACGACTGCGGCATCTCAATGTCCCATCTCCCGTCCAAGGCAATTACACAGCTCCTCTAAACAACCGCGCTGATTGCCTTTCATTGGCCGCCAGCTTCCCGTCGAGGAGGGCTAACTAGTTAACAGGTTGATTTCCATCCCCTCTGCGTCATCTGGCCCGGACCAAGGCGCTTCCTCCGCGCTTGGCACACAGGGTGTAGCGTGTAGACCCAGACTAACAGCACTCTGTCACCCTGCCAAATCCTTTGCTAGCTCAGATCCTTTTTTCTAAAAGATTTACCGTGAGCACAACCGGCAGAGTCGTTTTGGAAGTGTAGACAAGTCAAATCCACCTGTTTGGACGATCCCGCCGCTCTCCCGTCGACTTGTTTGCTTATCTGGAGGATCACGGCATGTTACGGGTGGATCTGGAGGCCCGACGCTGTGGTGGGAAAACGCCAGCCAATCCTGGGCGTGTCGGTGTGCGCGCACGATTGGACGACGGGGGTCAATGCCAGCCGATTCAGCTGACGCTTGGTTCTGTCACTGCGTCCCTAGGAGGGTCTTCCTTCCTTCTGCCTGACTTCCAGGATGTGGTGCTTGGCCCGGAGCCGCATAGCGCCCCCATACCGGCTCAAGCAGACGGAAAAAAGAGGCTCTCTCGGTGTCTCCGCACACACCGACTCCAAAACCTGCCTAACCTAGCGCAGCCTAGTGAAGAGCTGCCTTGTAAGGCTTACCCGCTAATATCACGCCAGCCCACCTCATTTCGAGAACATCCCGCATAAAACACGTACTATTATTAGAACGTTAGAGGATGGACTGCATGAGAAGTGTTTTTTTTTGTTTTTTAACCCTTAAGCGACCAGGATAGAAGAATGCTGACTCATGTTCGCAGGGGCTGCGGTGGTTGAGGGGGCAGTGGGGGCAGTGGGCACCGTTCAAGAGAGTGACACCTCTGCGTTGCTCCAGGATGTGCCATATTAACTCTGCCTGTTATTCTAGGACGCCTTCCCAGAGCAGGCAAGAGAGGGGGAAAAAAAAGGCTTGTTTTCCCCCTCGTCCGTTCAAACGCAAAGCGACAGCAGGGCAGCTCGACTCGAGACGATTTCTCCCGAGGCTATGACAGTGTGGGGGGGGGGGGGGGAGAGTAAGCTCCCACTCGACAACTACTTTTGCGCCCATCGCCGCTACCCCACAACTGTTCCCAATTGGCCCCGGGTGTGAGTGTGTGTGCATTGAGGACTGCTTGGTTGCCAAGGAAAACACGCACAGCTCGCGTCGTTACTGGAACTTCACTTGGAGCACAGAGGTAATTGGGTTGAGGATGCAACACAGAGCAATTACGGTATTTACAAGAAGTTGCACTTTTTTTTTTCTTTCTTTCTTCTATCTGTCTTTTTTTTTTCTTCCTCCTCTTCAACGGGCGATTATTGTAAACAAACTCGCCAGAGGGGCAGTCGAGCGGGGATTAGAGAGGGCTGCGCTCTCAAAACTTGACGTTTTACAAGTTTATAAACTGACAGCAAAGCCAGTCCAACAAAGGGCCTGCCAATGCTGACACAGAAAAATAAAATAAACGACCAAACAAGCTGTTTCTGTCTCAATAAGATGGGCTTGGGTAAAGGAACGCCGGGTAAAATGTGTTATGACCAATCTGACAAACAGAGAAAGAAGAATAATAAACGATTCCACTTTCTTCTCCCAACAACCATCCAGCGGGGACGACCAAAAAGAGCTGCCTGTTTATGTTTTCGCAAACCAACTTTCTATTGCTGTTTACACTTGCTCCGGGAGATTAATGGGTGTATTAATGACTTGATTCCTGAAGGTGATCGAAAACCAACAACAGATGCCATTTCTCACACGAAGGACGAAGAATCGAAGGAAGAGTCGACCACAGAATGTGAACAATAACGATAACAAACACTGGCACTGTAAACAGAAGGCACGGCTCCCCTCAGCAGAGCCCATCGATCGTCCCCCGGAGCATGTTAGAGAGTCAGAGTGGGGGTCCCATGTGCTTGTGAGTAACAGGCTCTCATGCCCCCCCCCCCCCTCAGGAGCGGTCTTCAGTGAAAGCATCCCGGCGCATTGCCGGCATCTGGCCCTCAGAAGTGCCTCGACACATGTGCAGCGATTAGTCTCACCCCTGGACGACACGGCCCCTGCCCCCTATGAATCCTCCAGCAGGCCAGAACCACGGGGGCTCCTCCCCGCCACCTCCTCCTCCACCAACGATGGGCCGCGTCACGCAGACCCCAAAATGGATGGCTGCTTGACAAATGGCTGCGAGGCGGTGGAACCTGCCATCAAAAGAACGTGCTTCAAAGGCGAGCACGGTTGGGGCGGATTGGGGGGAGATCACCAAGGTGGCGGTAGCCCAAGTCGATGATATCTACTTCACCTTGAGTGTGTGTGTGTGTGTGTGGGGGGGGGGGCAGCAGGAAGTCAGTTGAATTATGGGAAAGCGGTGGCAGGATCTGGGAGGAGCTAGTGGGGTGTTGACCACACCACAGGATGAGCAGGCGGTGAGTTATGATGGCCCTGTGAGGGGCCACGGCTGTCCAGCGTGTGATGAAATGATTCTGCCAGGGTTCACGGAGGGGAACCCTTAAAATAACTCACTTTCACTGAACAGAGGGGAATCTGGACGGCTTTCAAAAAAAAAAAAAAAAGGGAAAAAGGATTTCCAATGCTCTGTGTCGAACATGGATCATCTGTTAGGCTTCCAGAAAAATATGTGTGCGGTTTTTGATGAAGGAAAACACGCAAACAAGATGCATGTCTCAAAAAGAAGAAATAAAGAGAAAGCGAGAGAAACGAGAGAGTGAGAGGGGAGGGAAAGGACATGTCCGAGGTGCAAATAGAAGCCTCACCCATTCAGGATCCCGCACATCATTTCTGCTGCTACTTGCTTCTTTTGGGGTTGCCAGATTCACCAGCATCCCCCCCCCACTACAACCCACGCATGGCCAGGTGCCACTGAACAATGGCTCCATGATTACCATGAGGGTGCCAGCAGAAGGGCCAGCCGGCACGAAGCGGACCCCTCGTCACAAAGCGACTCAACCACGCATCACACTTCATTACCCGGGCAATCCAACGGGAAGGCGATATATTGAAAACAAGGGCAAAAAGATTCCATCGAAGATTGACCCTGTTTGCCTGGATGAGTTTCAGAGGCAGATTCATTTCTAGAACCTGGCAACCTCTTCACTTTGTCACGGGACACAAGTACTGTTGAGCAAAAGCCCTGTTGGTGTTGTCACTGTACTGTGTAAACACAACCAAAGGCGGCAATGTTGAGATTGTTCACTAACAAAACAAATCTGGACTAATTTATCCTCCCTCATCAACTAAAAAGGTTCCCTGCTGTGAGGAGGTTAGCCAGCTTCCCGGCAATATGCTGACTGACTGTTCAGAGTTATGGAGAGACTTTGATCTGCACGCCAAACCCTGTTTAACTGTGAACACAAATACACACACACACACACACACACTATTCCACCACCGGATGTGAGCCGCTTCCGACAGCCCCAGAGTGAAGGAGAAGAGTCATCATATTGATCTCATCCCAACGACAACTGGAGAGGAACAGAGGAGCCGAGTGAGCCAGGACGGGAACGTTCCGGAATGGAAAGAAGATTCCAAATCCAGCTGTTGTTTATCTCCATTCAAACCCTGAGGAATGTGGCACGTCAAAAAAAAGTCGACAAATTTCAGCATTTGGCCTGGGTGGATAAATGCGCTTTTTTCCTCATGCCCAATTTAGCGCGGGTCTCTTTGGATTCGAACGCGACCTGGGAGGTTGGAGCTGGGTCAGAGATTGAAAAGGTCCGGGCATGGGAGTCGTCTTGGGGTCATGCACTTAGCGTGAATGCCCTTTAGAATGGGGCCTGACACATCATTGTGGGGCTCTAAGTCCTGCAACTCAGTTCATAAACCAATATCCAGTACACTTCATCAGTATTGTGAACTAAGTTCAAGGTTTTGATCGTGTCTGAGCAGCTTACACGGTCACAAGGTTGATATTAATTGCTTGAAAAAGATAAGATAACGGCAAATCATCAAGTCATCCCCCAGGACTGTAGCGCTAGTATAGTGCTTGAGCGTTTGACGGATGTCGTCCGACTCATGTCCGTTGAGATGACGGGAACTGGTTATTGTGGGGCCTGAAAAGACAGCAATGCACGAGTCAGGAAGGAGAACGAGGGAGAGACAGAGAGGGGTTTCAAGGTGGCACAAAGACTTTTCTTTCAAAAAAAGAAGAGGAGAAATAAGAAAGAAAAAAAACATAAGTGGTGTGTGTGTGTGTCTGTCTTGGGAGGCTATTTGTGCTGTTCCAATCTATGCCAGAACAAACGGTATGGCATCCGTGTGCCTGAAACAACTTCCCATCTACAGAGAAAACTAGACCGCCAGCTGTGCAGTGCAGTGGCCACCATCAACACACAAGCACGGAGCAATGAGAAACCCTTCAGTACACAGAGCTCGCACACACACACACACACACAAGGGGTATCCTGATTGGCTGCCACCCCGCCCGCTCTTTCTCACCCAAACCCCCCCCCCCATCAATGAGGTTCTTTACAACATGCAGCCATTCCCAAAAACACCACCTCCGTAGAAGAAGCCATGTGTGAACAGGGTGGCTCAGGGGAAGAGGCTGCGATGGTTGCCATGCACATGTCCATTACACTCTCGTCTGACAAGGAGGAGGTGGTGATCGTTTCAGACGAGGGAAGCCTCCTTAGTCATTCAACAAATCGAAATGCTAAACACACAACACACCAACAACGACAAAAAGGATCTAAAGAATGAAAGCAAAACCCCCAAGTTCTTCGGGACAGTCGGAGCTGACATCTCTACTGCCCACTAGTGGTGAGGTGTCTCAACGGCAGCACAGGCTGAGCACAGCCGTGACAGGCACAGGAAACATCAGCCTTACATCAGGGGAAAATGAGCTGAGAATCAAACAAGGCCACGGGCTTGAAAACTCAACTGGTCTCACGCATTGCATGCCGGTACCTAAACCCCACAGATCTCAAGGAAGAATCCACCTATCGAACGATGTCATGTGACCTGAAGTGGTTGAACTTCAGTATCAGTCACTCCATCACATCAAAGTTGCAGTTTGGGCCAGTAGCTGGCACAGAAAGAGGTAGAGAGGGAGGGAGGAAAAGAAATGAGGTAAGATAAGTGTCGGCCTGGCTCTCTGATGTATCTGTAAGGACTTTGTCCTCTTCCCCCAGCCTGTATCAGCCACTCTTCTATCTCCAGCCCCAGTCAATGACCCCCAGCCCTCTTCACACAAGCCAATCCACATGGACATGCAGATGATGTTGCTCTCTTAGGTAGAATAACAGGCCCTCCAGGCTGTCGAGCATTTGACAAATTGCAAACGTCGTGAAGCCGATTCTCGACGCGAGTATAAATCACCGCTGTGTGGTCGTATCAGAACTTAGCAAGTATCCTTCAAAAAGCTCTCGGGCTCTTTTTTTACATTAGCAAGCACACAGACCGTGGGTAGGAGACATCACAACAGCAGACCGGACTGTAACGCTCGATGGTATTAAAGCCAAAAACAGATGAGAATGATTAGATAACAGATCAAAAGAGGGTTCTTTCTCTCTCTCTCTCTCTCTCTCTCTCTCTCTCTAACTCTCTCTCTCACTCTGTCTCTCTCTCTCTCTCTCTCTCTCTCTGGTGTCTCACGTGTTTATTCAAGTGTCGCAGATCTAAGAAGTGCGACGCACATAAGACGAACGGCGGCACACGCACTCGACGTGGAAGCCTGAAAGGGGGCCTCATTTGCGAGGCAAAGTCTGGGTTTGAAGCCGGCGGACCCTCAGCTTAATCTGTGTATTCAGAGGATCCGTTTCACAAAAGGAGGAGACCATCAGATAATAGATCAAATAGACTGGACACAAAGCCTTCTGTTTTTTAAATATTTATTTTTAGATATAAAATAAAAAAGGTGTTGTTCTCATCTGCTTCAATTGAAAAATACGATGACAGCGTTTCACTGCCGTTCGTCGCCGATGGGGATCGGAGTCGCTAGCCCAAATATTACACACGATAGCCATCGCTCATGTCGTTTAAAAACCTGATGACCGAGGCAGATGACTCATCTAAATGGATGACTTCAGAAACTCAGGAGAGGAGCTACGCTACATGACTCCAATTATCAATTATCTATGCGATATCAAAGGTCAGGTTTGGTGGTGGTGGGGGGAGGGGGGGGTGGAACAAAAAAAGAAAGAAAGAAGAAGTTTAGCCTATACATAAAATGGGTAATAGAGGAGGACTGCTTTCATTCTCCACAGACCCGTTAAGCTCTTAAAGGCGAGAGACCGATGACTGCGGTTGAGAGCCCTCGATCACATCCTCCGCGCGTTCCCTTATGGAATGTCGCACTTCAAAGAGCTCACCCATAGACGCTAATGCTAATGAAGCATTACTCAATTGGAACATGGAGTCTCTCTCTCTCTCTCTCTCTCTCTCTCTCTCTCCTCTCTCTCTCTGTCTCTGCATTAGCTGTGAGGAACGGCTTGTAATGGGTCCCTGCTGTGTTCTCCGACTGCCTCCTCTGCCTCCTCCACCTCCCTGACTCTCCCGACTCTCCTGGCGCATTAAATCAGTGGAAAATGAGCGATCCTCCAGGCTCCCTCGCCTCAGCGCTATTGCACGGTGCATCTCCGCTCCCCCCGGGCGTACGCTCTGCGGCCCTCGCTCAGGGTCCTACGGTGAGGTCATAGGCAGCTCCGTCACCTCCCTCTCGACGGGGGCGGAGGGCCTCGGGTTCCCTTCTCGCGTTCGCCGCGACCCTACCACGAAGGCAACGGTGCCGCCCGACCGGCCTGGGCCCCATGTGCCACACACATGGCCTGTGCCCCCCCACCTCCCGCCCACGGGGGGGGGGGGGGATCCCTCTCCGCAGACGAAGGGGTGATCTTTTCCCCCCCCCCGCGTTGGAGTGGGGGTCCACGTCAGGGAAGGGTACTGCTAAGTAAGTCGTTCCAGTCATTACGTGGGGATGACCCGCGCTGCCCTGGAGGGCCTGTGTGCGTGGGGGTAGAGAGGGGGGGCGAGGGGAGGCGTTACCCCGGGGGGACGGAGATTTCGTTGCAGCTGGGTTCCCAACCGCTAAGTCAACAGAGTGGGAGATTTGTTCCTGCCGTCACTCAGGTTAGCCAGCGAGGCCCCCAGGTGGGGCAGCCAAGCTCTTGCTCCACGAGGTGCTCAGGGAATCCTTTGGCCTCCTAGGGAGCTGCCAGCTAGCGCTGCAGCCTGTCCCACCACACATGGCAAACACACTTTTCCTCAGCGGGCGGCGTGCGAGGGAAGTTCTCCAGGGGAGAATGACGCAGCGATGCGAAGATGTTGAGGCCATTTTGGCGTAAAATTATACGCATACCACAGATGTAAGGCAACTTTCCGGCAAAAAAAACAAAACAAAACAGGAAACGTGGTGACATGAGTATGTGAACACAATCATAATAGCCGTAACTCCTTCATTTACGAGTAGCACTAGTGAAGTAATAAGGACAGAACACCCAGGTAGCAGAACGGACAATGTCGACACTCCGGAACATTCCAGTTTTCACTTTAGCAAACTCACAATGCTGATCAAATATAGCAAAAGCACCGTTAAGGTTACTGTTCAGTGTTGGTATGTGTTTTCATCAAGATTGTTTGTAAGCGACGATGACCGCATTTTCCAAAAAATCGAAATAAAATAAAGGGAACTATTCAAAAACACTTTTCCACATTCATGCTTTGATTGAAGTCCAATTTCGGCTCGCATAGCAAACAATGGCTCGATCCTGTCACTGAAGTGTGAGTGATTATCAGACCAATGCCACGATACTGGCGTGTATGTGGTCTGAGAACAACCACTGTAAACCCATAATGCCAGCTAAGTCCCTCTTAATGTCAGCTAAGACACTTTAAGGAGATGGATTACTCGAAGGCACGGTCATGAGCCCAAACTCTCAGCAACACAATCCAATAATGTGCATTTCCAGGAATTGTCTCACCACCAAAAACACCAAACAACATCAAACACCAAAACTCTGAAGAGGTGGAGAAGAGCCAGCGATATCATGTGTTTATCTCCTTAGATACAAATGTTATTTTATATTCAACAGGTTTTTTTTTCTTCCCGCCAAGGATAAAGTGCCCAGCTAATAGGTTGAGAAAGAGCATGTCACTGTCTGGCTATCTATGTGTTATTGCTAGAGGCAGCCTCTCCCTCCCTCCGTCTCTCCTCTCCTCTGTCTCCTTCCTCTCTCCCTCTCTCCCTCTCTCCCTCTCTCCCTCCCTCCCCCTCTCTCCCTCTCTCCCTCCCTCCCCCTCCCTCTCCCTCCCCCTCCCTCCCTCTCTCCCTCCCTCCCTCTCTCCCTCCCTCTCTCCCTCCCTCCCTCCCTCTCTCTCTCTCTCTCTCTCTCTCCCTCTCTCCCTCTCTCCGTGTGTGTGTGTGTGTGTTGAGGACATCTGGTTGTGATCTGGGGCCACGGCAAGAAAACATATGAGGTGCAGATGAGCTGGGGCAGGGCGACACCTCGGTCCAAGACGACCGGGTCTTCCCCGGCCTGCTGCCGCGGCGTCTTCATGAGAGCGAGACAGCACGCGTGTGCCTGTACAGAGTATCCACCTCGCCCGGCACCCTCGCCACGCCTAAAGGGCACTGGGTGGTCTTCACTCTCCCCGTTATTAACTTGTCGAGGAGCTGTGTCGAGTGCGGGTGAATCCCAATAACCCCTTTTAAATCATTCAAATCAAGTTTATTTGTATAGCCCTTTTTACACGCAAGCACGTCACAGAGGGCTTCGCATACGCCCATAGAACTGCCCCTCAGAACTGCCCATTCAGAGGCTATCAACTATTCTATCAAGTCTTTTTCCATCTCTAAAACCTGGGACTCTCAGCTATCTGATATAGCTCTACTTACTTAATTGCTGACCCAAAAAAAAAAGGCATCAGGGACGAGATGTGCACTTCTAATTGTTTACCGAAGGTTGTGTTGTTAGAAACGCTGAGCTAAATGTGAGATATGGGCGTTGAATAGCCTTGTGATGGAGGGGTTTTATTTAGCCATTTGAAGCACAAATTGCCACAGAAAAGCTTTGCTCCACCGTTCTCTGTGCAGACTCAGGGTCATTTGATCCACAGAGAACTGTGGCAGCCAGCCCTGAAATCCCTTACCTAAGAAGAAAACGATTTCTAACTAGGTAAACAAGTAGGACTGTTTTCTGATCAAACCATCAATTCTCCCAAACATAATTTCCACTCTTCGGTGGAGAAACCAACTTATTAGAAGCTCCGACGCGTTCTTCAAAGGATAAATTAAACGTTGCAAAATGGTTAACCGCCGGTGCAAGGCGCTTCATTCCTTTGGCGTGTTTTGAAAACAGCTCTCTCTTAATCTGTCATCTCATTCATATTCAGCTGCAAATGATCAGGTCTTATATCCACACGCAGCTATCAGCCGTTGTCGTGAATGTGCCACCACCTGCCGCCTGTCTGCCCTGGGACCGCTGACACTGTTGGCGCCAATATTTTTTTTTTTCCCTGAATCAAACTGTCAAAATGGTTTTATTTTCAGACACTTGTCCTTTCATGAAGAAGAATCCAGCAAAGGGGAAGGGTAAAACGTAGTACTGCTTTTAGCCTACCTCACAGATGCTTTATGGCATCTATGGGGGAAAAATCTGATGGGAGGGGGGGGGGGGAAATGATTTAACCATCGAAGAACTATCGCTGCCTTCCTCCTAACTAAGAGACAAAAGAAACCTCAACCTCTTTCAGAACTGCAGCGGGAGTTGAACAGTTACACGTGCTCACGGAAAAACACGGGATTCCACAGAGCCCGTGAGCTTCCATCAGCCCTGGGATGATCCTGTAGATTCTCCATTTGACTTACAAGCAGGCCGTGAGACGGGCGCAACAGTGACACTAGATCAAAACCAAAACACGACTAATACCCCTAACATGTGGGGAAGCGTTGATCGATGCCAGGTATGACCAAGCTGCTTTTCTGCCCTCGCTAAATAACCCAGCAGGATGTGCGACTGGGTTCAGCCTTCTGGCCTCCAGCCAGGCGAACCACATAAGGAAACATTTAGTATATGTGGCTTTCATATACACTTCCCACTACTCGTAGTAGTTGAGGGACTCGCATACTCGATATCTTCTCGGTTCACATCCCTCGCTGGTTGAGGTGCGACACCGCAGCAAAGTCATTCCACGGCTTTTGAGCAGTAAAGAGAAAAAGGCCTCGTTTATCTCCACCGTTACGGATCATTGTCAACTCCTTAGCACATGAATCGCGCACGCCACCGCGCTCTCTCATCCAGTTGTCATTCACTTTTATTGTCACCCTGACCCCTTCGCTTCTCCGTCAGAAACCCCTCGCAAAAGGAGCCCCGGAGGAGCCCGACTGAACTGTCCGCCCGGCGACGCTTGACAGCCCCTTTACAAATGAAGGCCTCGACTGTCATTCCTCAAATCGGCGCAACAAACCGAAGCCCTGTAAAAAAAAAACACAAAAAAACACAAAAACGACATCTGAACTCAAAAGAGTGCATCAGTCCCGCTGAGAGGTAAAGCAAGAGAGGACTTGATTGATGAAGCCACCTTCGGACGGGACCCCTTTTGAGTCGCCGCATGCAAATGAGCTCGCCGCCCCTGACGGGGGGGAGCCATTCATCACCCCCGCGGTCGCAGGCGTGACCCGAATCCACCCTTCGCGTCATTGTTAGCCCCTCCGTTTTCACACCGCCAGGAGCGTCGCAGAGGTCTGGCTGGAGACAAACGCCTGAAGAGGACGCCGGTGGAGTAATGGAACGAGGAGGAGACGGTTCATGATTGATCGCGCCCTGGCCCAGATCAGTAGGATGCTGCTTTAATGTTATGAAACTTATAATTAGTCGCTCGATCACAGGGAAGAGTTGTTCGTGGCAAATACATTCTGCTTTAGTGTGGGGAGTAGACATGGGCTGTTCCCATGCCTTTCCAGCAAGGGGGAGTCAGATGGCTGAGCGGTGAGGGAGTCGCGCTCGTAATCAGAAGGTTGCCAGTTCGATTCCCAGCCGTGCCAAATGACGTTGTGTCCTTGGGCAAGGCACTTCACCCTACTTGCTTCGGGGGGGAATGTCCCTGTACTTACTGTAAGTCGCTCTGGATAAGAGCATCTGCTAAATGACTGCATGTAAATGTAAAGTTGAAACGTACACTTGCTTGAAAAATCTTCTTTTTGTGGCTGAGGGATGACGGTAAAATGAGTGCGACGCTGAAAAGGAAATGTGTCTTTTGTCGATCAGAGATTGAATAGACCGGCCATGAAGAAACAGCTGTCCTCTCGACCAATCGTACGTCTAGAAAGTATGCTTTAAATCTATGAGTCGACAAGCTGGCAGGATCCCAAGACCCGTCACAAAAGATCTTTCCATCTGACTCAGAACACAGAAAGTCACAATCACCGAATTCAGTCATTCGACACAGACTGCGAGAGCACAGGGGTGTCAAAATATCAGCCGTGACTTGAAAAGCATCGGACTTCCTGGAAGACCAAATAAGGGCATGGTCAGTGACTGCCAATGTACAGGAGGAAGAGGGTCTTCTTGTAAAATAGGAAGAAAGGAAAAGACTTTCCCAATTCAGATCAAAGCGGAAAGTATTTTAGAGTGAATGTCTGTTACATTTGATAAGTTAGTATTAATATAAGTAGATTAGTGAAGTATGCTTCATTATGACCTTTCAACGAATGAATGAGTTCCAGTGGAAAACAGAAGCAGTAGCAATTAACTTAGTACATCCAAAGAACACAATGTTCGGTCAGCTATGCCGAGTTGTATTTACATGAATGAACCTCTACACGTCAGGGCAATTGAGCTTTTTCCAAAATGGAGGAGATAAAGGTGTGTCAAAACACCAGCCGCTGTTCCAGTCATTCCCTTTGGCCAGCATCCGTTTCCCAGTGACACAAGAGTGAGCCTCCTCTCTGACGACATCACATTTCCGTACGTCGCGTGGCCACACCCAAAAAATGCCGTGCTTCCACCCTCGACGGCTGCCCGGGCGAATCCGACCGACGATAAATCAATCCACGAACCCACCCTTGCCGTCGAGCACCAGAACTATTAGCGGTGTTTATTTGCTCGTCGGACTGTTTCTCTTAAGTGTGACCAAGTCGAGAGCTCTGTTCTCCGCGGTGGGCCGTCGCACTGCTGATGTCACCGGCCGCTGTTTATTTGGAAGTCATTAGCAGGAACAGTACAACCTCTGCCGAAGTAGGAGCCAATCAATGACCTAATTATTAGCGAGAAACACAGTAATAATTGAGTTCCCATGCCAGTTCCCCTTTATGGTGTGAAAGACTGCGCTGTACGGAAGACTGAGTTTATCTCCTGGGCTGAAGGTCAGTCGATGAAGTAAAGTGAAGTTCCACTTCCGTGGCTAATAGATGACCTTGGTTCCATTGTTGTCCATGGACACTTATCAGAACCCTGCACATCCGCCCGGGACCGAGTTATAATGTGGAGAATGAGTCAATATCAACGCTGTTTGTGAGCGTGAGACATAATGTTTGACTTGGGTGAGATCAGATGGATCAGTTAAAAGCGGGCCTTCCCTTTGGGGTTTTGACCACAGACGCCTTTCCGGAAGGTCTTAATCTCAATCAAGTTGTGTTTCTTTCCGTCCGGCATGAGCTCACTTTGAACAAAACATCGTCTCCTCCAAAAACAAAAAAAAGCTAAGATACGGGTTGCCTAGCAAAAGTGAAACCCGCCCGTGACTGTTATTATCAAAACAAGAACCGGGGCAGGACAGCGATAGGTCAAGGGGCCGGGGATATTTGATGTGCGATCCGATTCGCCAGACTCTTCTCAAGCCCGTGGGTCTATTTATAAAATAAAGATGGAGGTGGAGGAACGAACACGGAACAAACCCCAGCGCCGGTGACTAATTCCTCTGAAAGGTTTATGTGTGAAAGGGAAGCTCGGAAGGACGACTCTTAGCTGGAAAGTCCTGTTGATTAAATAACATCTAACGACCAGAGAGTGAGTGGAAAAGAGACGAACTCCTCCATTCATTTGATCAGACCAAGCCGAGCGAAGCTTGATTCCTAATGGTGCTCGTAATAAGCAGCCATGGAAACAAAAGCCTGCCTTTCTCCATGTAAGGACTAACCAATGCGTGGGGGTTTGATGGAAAGTAGTCTTTAAAAGGTTCTTTCAACGTCTTTCTAAGGATACTTCATATAGGAGAGCCTTGAGGCTAGCCACCGAGACTATTAAAAGTTTAAAACCCTAAAAAGTTTCAAACTTTTAACAAGACTGACTGCCTGTCTGTCTGTCACTCATAAGCCACAAGGCTCTGACAGGCGCTGATGTCATTGTTACAGTTTAAAATCTGAGAAACATCAACACCAATAAAGTCAAACAACGTTGATTCTAACGGCAAAAAAAGTCATTTTGTTGATGTAGGACATTTTACTTACACTCCGAGGGCTATTCTCTGCCACGTTGAATTTGGAAATGAAAATAAGATTGTCTGGCCACGTCAGTGTACAAATATGAAAATATCTGTTGCTAGCGCACAACACACAATACGGTACGGGCCCCACGGAATGTGATTAAGATTCCCCTTTTAGAGATGGCAAACTTCCCACGTGGGCGTGCATGTCAGGTGCTTTAACGGTGAATCAGGAAGGTAGCTTCCTCAGTTCTGCCTTACTGTCCATAACGAGCCATCGTCGACCAGGGGAGGAGGGGGGAGGGGGGAGAGGGGGACCTCGGGTTATTTTCTGTTGCTTGAGCAGGGTCACATCCACTGTCGACCTGAGCCGAAGTCACTTCCTGAAAAGGAGCCTGCTGCAACCTTCACTGCACTCGGGTCAGGGTCTCACTGTGCAGCCACATCACTGACAGCCTAATCTATTTATAGGAAAACAGTGCCTACGGTTCTGTGTGGGTTTGAGGAAGAGGGAGGGGGGGGGGGAGGAGAACCCTAAAAGATGGAAAAACAGAACAGTCGAAAGGACGGCAAGGTTAAGCACCACTTGTCAGGACCCAACGAGGAGGCTTGCCTTTCGCCTCTTTATAACTTCCAAATCCATTTTCCCTGTCGCTCCGACAGCATTATCCTATCCTGTTACTTTTCACGTCGTCGGCTTTGTCATTTAATACGAATAAGAAATGCAGCACCTACAAAGCTGTCCTTCGCTGTAATTCCAGTAATTTAAGTACGACGCTGGAAGAAAAAACATTCCAGGTTTTATTCCGTGAATTCAGAGTTTGCAGAAAACATTAAACGAACCGTGGTGCCTCATAAGAGTGCGTTGTACCATATCGAGCACAACTCCAAGTCTAGCGTATGTATTAAGGTATACTGAACTGTGATGCAAAGGATTGAAATGCTTTAAAACACATTCCTTAAATGCCTACGGTGGTGTGTGGACTCTTCACTGTGGCATGGCTTACTCAAGCATGGGCTCCAATAGACTCATGCTAATGCTGTAGCCCTTAAAGCCCCCCTTGACAGGCCCTGTGGGGCACCAACACCCCTAAATCAAGCCTGGGAACTTCAAGACCCTCGACAATCAGCAGGCTAGCGCTGTTTGAAGTCGGTCTGGCTCAGCGCTCGGGCCCTGCGTGATATATTCTCTTTTTCCACCTGTCCCACACTTAGGGGAGCTGCCATCTTCCCCATAACTCACCGCGAGGAGAGGAGGAGGAGGAGGAGGGAGGAGAAGAGGAAGACCAGAGCCCAGAGGACTGGTGAGTAATGGCCCGGCGTCAGAGGGCCTTGCGAACCCGAAGCCGGGCTGTAAATTTCAGCGGGGAGCCGGTGGAGAGGGGTCAGATGTGAGGTGTTGGAAAGGTTCTCCGAGGGGGCCCCGCCCCCACCTCCATCTTCCTCAACTTTTATCACCTCTCTCCAAGACTCGCAGGACAGGTTTATACTAGCTATTGTGTCTTGACCTACTATGTACTCTGATACGCAGGCTCTCTCCAGGTTTGTATGGTGACCTGACCTACAGTGCTATGATATCGTATGCAGGCTATTGTGTTGGGAATTGCCAATACCGAGTCCTAAATACACAGGTGGAGTAATGTGACCTTTCCTAAAACTCGTATTGACGAGAGGTCGGGTTTCCCTCTGGCTTAACTCTTGGCCTTCAAATCAATAAAATGGAAAAGCAAAAAAATAAGAATTTTAAAAAAATCGCCATTCTGGGGAACCGTACACTAGAAGAGCATAAGTCACTTCCTGTTTGAGCTGAAGGTACCATTCCACCGCCTGTACGTTTCTCCATGCACTGCTCCTATTCTCATTCAAGGCTCGCAAGTCGCCAGTTGGGACCCGTGCTATTGGAAAAAACTGACTTGGCGCGTTGAAAAAGATGAGAAGATGGAGTGAGTGTGAGGGCAACAGTCCTTCGCCAGCTCAATAAAGGAAACAGGAGAGGAGAATGGGCAAAAGCAATCAAGCAAAGCCCCTCTCTCTCTCTCTCTCTCTCTCTCTCTCTCTCCCTCCCTCCTTCTCATTGGAGATCAGACGAGGCCTGCGTTGGCCAATAGTCTGGAATTCCCAGCAGAAGGGAATCTCATTTGTTTCCAAGGTCATTCGTTTGCGTAACCTCCGAATCTGTCGTGGTCCTCCGAGTCCCGAAGCCGCACATGCTTTGGAACAGCTCCTCGCAGACCAACAGACGTTTGATTCAAGGCAGCCTATGAATATTCATGGGAGCACAACTTCAAAAGACACTTTGGACGGACCGCTCAGTCGTCAGACTTAATAAAGGATAGTCTAGTGAGCCACTATACGCCACTGGGATATACAGCGATTGGCCAACTCCCCCTTCCTCCTGCGGATCCATCCAGATGCAGGACTTGACTTCCGTTGGACGAGACTCTCAGCTCTTTAGGGGGGGGAAACACCAATCATGTCACCACTTTTCTTTCGCAGCCCGCGCAGGAGAAAGAAAAGCACAATTTAGCCCAACGACCCGCTAATGACAGCGCCCCCGGGACTGTGGCATTGTGGTGCACCTCCATCGAGCCAAGAACAGCAAGTAGGAACTAATGAACTCGCAGTCCTGCATTCCTTTAGGGGACTGATTACTCTGCCGCGCTCACGGAGAACGACACGATTCGGCCTGTCTTGTTCCTCGTCTGGTTGTCCTTTGACTGTTGTCTCTTCTCTGACAAGGCAAGCCAACAGGACCCAAGCAGAACTCCTCCGACTCATTTTGTTCGACTCAAAGTGCAGTTTATAATGATGGCTTTTTAATTACTTAATTACACCCATTAGAGTTCAAATTCCAGGAACTCTCACTCTGCACATGCAAGACCGTGTGTGTGTGTGTGTGTGAACGTCTCAGGTATGAGTGTGTGTTCTGACGAGAACCGCATTAGCGGGAACCCTGATCTAATACTTCTTTCGGGGGGGGGGGGGGGGGGGGGGAGACGAATGACCAACTCCGTCTCGAGTGCCTGTGTCGGCAGACTCCGAGGGAGGTGATACACTCTGGCTTGCTGTGATGGAGTTATTTATGGGAAACCGTCCCATTACCTCAGAGCAGATTGGATTTCAGGGCTCCAGGCACTTGCTCTTACCACAATGCATTAAAGCAGCGGGCGGACGGGCGCTCACGTTCCTCTGTGTAGCAGATGACGGCCGCAGCGATCCCAAACACCGGGGGAAAGCAGGACGTTGTCGTGGCGACCTCAAGATGAGGTCACGCTCTCTCTGACCGAGGTGGTTAAGGGGGTCCTGTCCAGCAAGTCACGTGACCCAACGCCGAAGCGATTCTCTTTCCATTACCGTATGCTTGTCTGATTGATTTCACACGGTGGTGAGGGCCTGGGCGTGTGAATGGAACTTCTTCTTGGTGGAAACGTTTCCATATCCTCTCCTCCATCAGATGTTACAACACACACACACACGCACGCACGCACGCACGCACAGACACACACACTCACCATTCTGCTCATCCAGCTCGTTGCCAATCTCCCGGCCCATCAGCTTCTGTCTGCTGATGACTTCTGCCAACGCATCCAAACCAGCGTCCTGGACTGTAGGGAACGAGTATGGGAAAGAGGGAGGGGTTACCATCAGGCTGTGATCGCAGAGTCAAGTCCCAAACATCTAATAATCAATCACCTTAAAGATAAACGTACCCACTCAAAAGAAATCTTTCAATTTAGCAGCTGTGTAAAAATAAATACAAAAAACGACAAAAAACAATAGTCGGTACTGAGCCCGTTGTAAGCCGGGAGCAATTTCTTGCACTGTGATGTCACAGGACAACCATTCGGGGACTGGGGATGACAGGCTATTGGGCTTGCAGCGGCTCATGGTGTGCCACATGTGAGTCATCGAGCAGCACTTTACCCCACTCAGCCGGACTCGTGTTATTGTAACATGCTAACTGCAGCGGGCCAGGGTGCAAAGAGGCACAGCTGAACACAGATGAGTGTTGAAGGGACAGCTTTCTGGAACACAGAGTGATGCAGTGCCTTAGCATTTGTTTAAGCTTTTGAAAGGAAAAAGATATACGTTTGGGCAGTCTTACTATGTTCAAATGCTTTGGCGAGAGGAGGATCGAACTTCGCTTCTATATTTGCCTGTATATGTTTGACACACGCCAGCACAGGAATCTGGGTGACCACAGCTCTGGTCTTTGACTATTACTGCTCCACAGAACCCCACAGGGGTTGAAGAAAACCTCGATGTGGTTTGGTTTCACTGTCTTAACATGAATTCCTCGGTCCAACCTTGACAATAGCCAGATTGCGAGCGGAGCCATGAGGGAGACAGAGCAAAGGAGCGTCATGTGGAGTCAGGTAAACTACGGCCTGGACGCTCCGATCCACGCGGGAACCATTTCCAAAATGGAAGACGCAGGGCACTCCTTATCGCCAGGGACGTGAGTTATCACGGTCATTTTCTTCCCGTGGCTGTGCTCGGTTGGCGTACATCAGGGGGGCTCACCTCAGGAACGGCCACGGTCCTGCCAAGTAGGCTTTCTCGCAGCGGAGTCTGTGGAAACGCCAGCCCCCCCTCCCCCCCCCTCCCCTAGGTTGTCCCAGAGTTCCCAGGTGCCCCCCAGCTGTCCCCCCCTCACCTTGAATAATACTCTGCTGCTGCTGCTTGATGTCTCCGAAGCTCAACCCCCGGGTCTCCTCTGGCTCGTTGACGAGCCACGGGTTCGCCGCCCCGCCGCCGCCGCCGCCGCCGCCTCCCGACATCAACGTGGACCTGTGGAGACGTCACACGGGGAGGTGACGTCAGCACGCGTGTGGGAACACCAGACGCCGCGGGGGTCCTCCTGTCAGTCAGTCAGCGTTCCGGGGGCCGGACACGAGCCAGCGCGACGGACGCCCGTCACTAACACTCGGCTACGCAAATAAACATGGCAGGCCTGCTAGCAACATGAAATATGGACGCTAAACACACGTGTCGCAAACAATCGCTGTGGCTTGCACATCTGTAGAACTCATGTTCTTTTCCCCAAATCTCTACCGTTGGCTTACGGACTTGTACTGTACAATAGCAAATACCCCCCCCCCCCCCCCACCCACCAACCCTTACAAGCCCTTCAAGTCAGTGAATGATTATTTATTTACCCATTCTGTCTTTACTTTTCTAATGAGGAAGCACTGCGTTTGTAGACTTTGAATGCAACCTTGAGGTTGGCTTGTTTGGCATGTACGCGGCGGCGCAAGCTAATCAAGGCCAGGCCTCAAGGTCGCGGCAGGGTTTCGCTCCGACATAGCAGTGGATGATGAGACTCGGGGTTGTGTTGTGCTAAAACACTGTCGTGCGGTTTCCAAGCTATTCCTCTGGTAATGGGAAAAAGCTGAGAGGCCAACCCCAAGGAGGGCTTGCGGCGAGGCCTCGAGGTCTCTGCATAGAAGGGGGGACGGGGGACGGGGGACGATCCCTGTCCCTCAATAGGAGAGTCGTCGCCAGGTCAGGTCCCAGTGGAACCTTAGACAGTTTGGAGACTGAGTGGATTATGGAGGAATACAAGTATCTTTTTTTTTTAAGACTGCAAAGTACCACATTTATGACTTCCCACCATTGCAATGACAATGAAAAGCATTTGGCACGATGAGGCGACAAAGAACTGTTTTGTATCGTCTTCCACTGATGTACAGGCCAGGGTCTATGGAGGATTATAGGGGCCAAAACATACATTTGTAATTTATATATTTTGTATGTCAATTAGGCATTTCATTATATAATTTAGTCATTTATTTAAGCTTTGTGTTATAGAATTCTTTATTTATCCAAGTATTTATTTATTTAGTTTTGGCCCCTATAATCCTCCATAAGGGTCAACCAACACATTGGTGTCCAAAAAGGTAGAAGGTCAGGTAAAAGAGCAAAGTCGCAAAAGTCCACGACAGCTCTTATGAGAGCACGATGGCGCGGTCAGGTGACTCGCGGCGCGGTCAGGTGACTCGCGGCGCAAGCCTCCCGCGTCCCTCCCCGCGACGGGCCGCTGCGGTTAAAACCGAGTTCCCAAGGAGACGAGGGGGAGTCGGCAGTCGACGCTAATCTCTCTGACATGTTTGGTAACTATCTCACCACGTGGCAGCCCTCCACTTCCTCCGGGCCTCGGCCCCGCCGTGTGAAGATTAAAGCTGATCCAATTAACCACCCAGCGGGACCGCCAGCCCGCTCAGGCGCATCCCCGGGACGGCTGCACCGCACCGCCCTCTGGAGAGGAGGGGCCGGGACTCCGACCAGGACGGATTTAACTAATTGCGACTTTTTTTGCAGGCCGATAAAATGTAAATGGTGAGGGTTATTGGGGGGGAATGGGGGGGGGGGGGGTTGAGAGGGGGTCATGGGCGCACTCAGCCTTCAAAGTGAGGTGCGGTGTCCTTTTTTTTCTTTTTTTGGGGCCAAATAATTTGGAGTCTAAAATGCCTTGAATGTATTGTTTCAGGAATAAGTTAAGCCCCCTCTGCGCTAGTGCTACCCCCCCCCCAAAATGGAAGAGCTTAGGTTATCCAAGCACAGCTAATACCCCCACCACAAAGACCACACACTGTGGGTCAGCTATACTACCCACAATCCCTTCTTCCCCAACTCGACCAAACAAACCACCACATTAATATCAAAATTACACTTTTGCTGGAAAACTTGAGAGAAGACCACATGATTCCCAGCACCCACTTAGTTAGTACTAGGCCACCATTGTGTGCAGGGGGTTTCATAAAAGATTAAAGCTTTCCTAGCGCTTATGTAGCAATAAATGACCTAAACCAGACACCATAAAGGAAGCAAAATGCACTACAAAAAGGAGTAGTGCGCACACTACAAAGCCTGAGAAATTAAAAGAGCATAGAGGAAATGGATTTCACCTTCATTCATGAAAATGTCTCCACACAAAGTACACTGAGGTGAACTCCACACATAACCACACCGCAGCAACACCCTCTTCCTGTCAAAAAACAAGCCACCTGTGTTAGGCCGGTCAAGCCCCAGTTCCAGGTAATGACTGTTTTTCAGACTCCTGTGTGGATCTGTCACTTCGATTAGGGATAATACACAGAACAGGATACAGCCAGTGGGGTCCAGCTCTTTGATTCATCCACTACAAGAGGATATGAGCTCAGTGAAGAGTGGTAAACTGTAAACTCTTTAAGCTCTCCGGTCACACATTTTTTTTCCCCTCACTTCTTTAACCAGTCTGACTGTGTGTGTGTGTGTTGGTGTGTGTGTGTGCGCGCTTGTGTGTGTGCGTCCAAGATTTGTGAGGTTCCAAATGTGTGATCACCAAGGCGTAGCGGCAGCAAACTTCCGATTGATAGAGGAGGTCAAAATGAGGGTCGCACGGAAGTCCAAAGACTTTGCACACAAAGACAGTGACCGGTGACTTATCCTCAAAAGCAGACTGTGTATCCTTCGACCCCGCTGCACGGAGACACAGCAGAGAATCATCAGTTTAATTGGATGCCTGATATGGAGAGATAGCCTTCTGAACGAATGAGCTTTCACGCATCCCTGTCAGTCACTGACAGACGCTCAGTTCTGCTCCACTGACATCAACCTACAAAAGGAGGGTTGCTAAGGCTGGTGGGGGGGGGGGGGGGGGTGCAAGTAGAGGGGGAGGGCAAGTAGGACGCTTATTAATTTGGGGAAATACCTTGAGGACTCGGGTTCTGTGACGTCACCCTTGAAAGTGGCGTTGAGTTGCTTCTCCCTGGTGACCAGGTCATCAACGAGGTTCTGCCTTCGATCAGCTTCGGACTGCATTCTGGGAGAAGGCCGTGTTAAGGTCAAAGAAGCCAATGGTCAAAGAAAGACCTGAAAACCACACATACACAGCAAAGATAACATGCATCGTGAAGTCTTCAAGAGAAAAAGACGAATAAAACAAGGGTAGCGAAACGCGTGATCTGATTTGCTGGCAAACACTTCCATCTATTGGAATTTGTGAGGAACTGCACTGCGATCAAAGTGAAAGTTATTGGTGGCTTCCTGCACGACTAGTCTCATGACCAGTGATTCCTGTGATTAGAAGGATACATGCGTCGGGAGGACGAGGCCCGCAGCAAGCCCTCTCTGAGCTGGCTGATGCTCTGTTTCAGCTTCTGTAGCGACGCTCGCAGACTCATGTTGATCTGGATAACAAAGCAAGTTCTATATGCAGGTGTCCTATCTATCAAGGCTTCATATCATGCATTACAATGTTGGAGATAGTTGACAGTGAACACGTTTGTTATTGTCACCCACCTTGGCAGGGTTTCCTCCGGTTCTTTGCTGCCGGTTTCTCTCGTGGATGTTCTCTGCAATCTCTTGAGCGAGGCGGCACGTAGCATCATAGTTCTGTAACCTACAGATGTAATATGCCAGTAAGCCAGGCTAGTATGTGGCATGTCATATAGTTATTAGACTCAGACTATGTTTCGAAGAAAAGATAAGGTCATATCAAATAAAAATACTGAAGGAGTCAAAGATTGGAACTCAAGCATTGCTAGCTGTACTATACTATGCTGAAGTTTTCATACACAACAGTCTATGGTTTCGAGTTGAGAATGAATTAGGCAAGCAAAGGGCTACTTGTACTGAGTCATAAATGAATCTATTTATATTATTATTGCCTGAAAGCGGACACCGAGTTTTTCTGTTCCTGTCGAGACCCTTGGTTCGTTTAGTATTAGCCTTGATCTAAATCACAAGATACAGATCTTGACTGAGGTCAGACTTTCCATCATGCGACAATAATTTAGCTTCTTCCTTGCATTCTACCGTACAATGAAAATTATGTAGCAGACAGAACGTTACACCTAGACACAAATTACTTTTCTATGCTTTTGATATGAATATTCAACTTCTCTAATAGTATTAGTGTTTCTCTGTGACAAGTAAGTAATACTTGTCACAGAGAAACACTGTATTGCCAGCTAACGAGGACGCTAGTAGCATCTCTTCTACTATAGTGTTTAAGAGACAGCGATTTTCCGAAGTACTTTTGAGGTTGTCATTCGTAAGGAAGTTAACATTCACTTTGCTTATTTAAAACTCTACTTACCAGAGATCTTGAGACATTTTAATATGAGTTCAAACAAATATACTGCGAATACCAGGCTAATAGCTTTCAGTCCTTCTTGTTTAGGTCTGACGTCAGAACAGTGAACCAAGTGGGACAAACAAAACCAATAGCACACGAATGGTAAAAAAAAAAAAAAACGATTGCGCTAAAACCCCGTCATAAGAAAGATTTAAGCTTAAATATTAACAATGAGTATTTTTGGTTCTTAGATGCTTCTATATTATGTATAAGCATATTAAAAAAATTGTTCACAAAATACATAGGCAGAAAAATATAGAACAAATATCTGTAACGTTTCTTTATGAATGAGAAACTCAAGTTTGCGTTTCATCAGGGTGCTGGTCACCTCATGTATTTGTGTCACTCACACAACTTTAAACTGTGCGGCTGTTTGCTCTGTCTCTGCTGTCATCAAAGTCCCTATGCTACAAGTACAAGACTTACTCCTGAAAGTGTAGCACATTTTCTTCAGTCAATGGGGTACAGTGTTTTTTTTCAAGTCCACAACTGTAGCTAAGCCCCCATGCAAGATGAAACTTGTAGAGGTTTTATGTTTCATAACCAAACAATGGGTATGTTTGGATGAAAACAATATATGTTGTTTTAAATAATAACGGTTTGAATTTCTTGGAACTACTGTTGATTTGGCATTTAAGTGTTTCAAGGAATCCCTCAAGCAGGTTAATCCGATAATACAGTTATATCTGTTCCGCAGGCAAGATAAATACTGGCATAGACAACCTAACAAAAATACAACCCTTTTTTCATGTTTTGATTTACCTGTGTTACAAGTCAATTAATTGAATGATATTCATCTGTAATGTATTCTTACAATGTTAAAATGGTTTAGTTTTCGAGTGTGGATAGGGGAATCGCTGGAATTTTCCAATGAGAAAACTCCAAAACACCCTATCACCATCTGTGTCAGTCACCTGACCACCCCCACCCACAGCCTTTCATAAAAGCCTCCCCCTCAGGGCTGCTCGGATGTAAACAGTACCTGAGAAAGAAGCGACGAGCAGGGAGTTCCCTGTCATTGAGTCTTGAGAGTACCTAGTGGAAATGATCCATGTTTCGAGAACACCAGAGTTCTCTAATTGTGGGACCATGAATTTAGATGGATCTTCGATGGAAACAGCTGTGGAACAGGACCAGAGTTCAGGAGCTTTCCATAGGAGACCCAGGTCCCATTCCTACCACAGCCCAGACGACTTACGGGCAGAAGCCGAAGAGAATGTCACCAGGCCTCGTTCTAGGTCTTTCTATAGCTTTGAGGAGACGCAAGTACCTTCTGGGGGAAACTTTACTAGATCGAACGCCCTGAGACCGAGGGCTAATTCTCTGTTGCATTTTGAGGCTGCGAAGAAGGAGAAGAGTCCAGATGGAGCCTTGTCTCGACTCCTCTCCAAGAAGGCTAAAAAGTCGAAGTCCATCAAGCACTCCTCTTGCAGGGATCTAGATGGTATGGAAACCTTGTGTGTTGAACTAATATGAATGATCATAACACATTCTATCATGGCGGTATAAAGAGTAACTTATCTTCGACTGTAACATTCACTGTATTTGTGAACAAGTATATTTATGACATAAATAACATGAACATGATAATAAAGACATTACAATCACCATTCTTCTATTAATCAGGCAGCCGGGGAAGTCTCAAGGGTATCCCCATGATGACCATCTCAGAATCAGACAACTGGGAGATAAGCTGTTGCTCAGGGATGAAGTACGGCCAGTTTGTGGACTGGGAGAAGATCGACCCAGAGGCAGCTGGGCGCTACCAGAATATCCTGAGCGTTGAACACCAGGAACTGAAGACCATGGGCCGATCGGGGTTCTGGGCCATGCCTCACACTCTGAGAGCCAAGGCTTACTACCACATCATACATGGCATCAATTCAAGGTCCATCACCTCACAGAGAGATGTTTACCAGGATGTGTCGAAGAAGCTTTTTGGGGAGCAGAAGATGACCACACACCCTTTTCCAGAGTACATGGAAGATGGTGGTATTCCCAGGTATTGTACCCAAACTACAGTATTTATTTTACACTAACAGTTTGGTGAGGTAAAATAAGTGTGTTCGTAAAATCCTGAGTCACACTAACAGTTTGGTGAGGTAAAATAAGTGTGTTCGTAAAATCCTGAGTCATTACAGATATATATTAGTAGTTATCAATGCTGTTTACTTTTGTGGAATTGCAATATTCAAATGCATTAAGTACATTTTCTCTACTTCCTGCCCTGAGGTATTGCCTCAACAAAGCAGGCCTAAACTCAGTCAAGAAAATCCTCCTCTGCATCGGCAAATATTTCCCCGACATCAACTTCTGCCCAATCCTACCCGCCCTGGTCTCTCTCCTGCTACACTTCAGCGAAGACGAGGCAGAGTGTTTCCACAGCATCTGTCGCCTCATCTCCTACAAAGACCCCAACAAACGTTACATTGACCAGACCTTCCTCACCTACCGAGCCTCCTGCATGACCTTTGGCGACCTTGCCAACAAGTACTGTCGTGGCATTCGCAAACTCATCGCTAGTTCCCACCAGAACCTCTTTGAGTTCTACTCTGACTGGATCATGTGGATCTTCGCTGACCTTCCGTTCACCTACGCCATCAGAGTTCTGGATGTTTACCTGCTGGAGGGGTACAAGGTTCTTTACAGGGTGGCGCTGGCCCTACTCAGCTTGTACAAGGTGTCGGTTTCATCGCGTGTGGCGGACGTAGAGGACTTCAGGAGGGACATGAAGAGCTTTGTGGAGAGTGTGGCGCGCCACTGTTCCATAGAGAAGCTTCTGGAAAGGGCCTTCAGCATCCAGATGGCCACCAGGAGGGAGCTCAATCTGCTCTTCAATGCCAACAAAGACTCACTCATGCAAAAGGGTGTCAGCATTCATCAGAAGAGGTGAGAAGATAATAACAGTAACGCCACGTAATTAGTAAGCTATTACCATGATGTGACTAGAACTATAGGTATTGCCAAGGGAGATGCTAGGGGTTCTAGGCCCCCTGAATCGTACAGGAAAGTGTGGGGTTCTGCAGGGCCCCATGTCTGACCAGGGCCCTTAGAATCATCCTAATCTTCCCCGCCATTACGGCGCCTCTGGGTATTTCTATGTGGTTCCATAATGATTTTCATATGTATTAACAATTGCATAATAAATGGCTGCATTTGATCTGTCAAGGCAAGCAGTCCAAACGGTGGACTTTGGAAACTTCAAATCAAGTGTTGTGACGGGCACAGAGATGAGAATTGTCTGGGCCTGGATCCCAGAACGCTTCGCCCTCTTTGAACCTATGAGGCTGTTCAGCACAGATGAACATGTCCGAAGTCTGTCTTCGTAAGTATTCACATTTTACTATTCCTATGATATGTAATGTAATGTTTTCTCAATGGCGCTGAAGCTGAATGTGTATAGTTTGCCTTTTGTTTAGCACAATCGATAGCTTTGAAGTAAGTGTGATGTGGAAGCTAGCTAACCTCGGGGCTTGGTTACATAACACTGAGAGCGGTAGTGTTGGTTGTATCAACATGTAGCGCATAACTGAGTATTCTCCGGGTCAGAAGCATGAACAATTTCTACTTTACTTCAAGTGAAGTTTGGTTGAACTTGATTGTTGTCGTTTTTTGTCTTTACGTCAACGTTAACAGAAAATGCTTTGAGTTTCCTTGTCACAATTTGCGTCAATTTGATGATAGAATTAAACATAAGCAGCAGTCAACAAAAGAGTATCTATGCACTCTCCGATGTCCTTCAAATGTTTTTTTGACTTTCCCTCGGTTGCTGCACAAACAAGTCCCTTCTGCAGAAAACGTCAGATTAGGTCTGGCGTTTGAAAAGTTGTGTGACTGGTTACTACAGAATGACAAGTCAACATGGTGCATGACTGTGACTGACCTTTTGTTGACCTTTCACCGACTCAGACATTCTACGACATTCTATTCATGATTACCGAATGAACCACCAAAAACACCTGTCAACGAGGGTGAAACACTTTCAATATTGAAACCATTGATCACATGGTCCCACCAATACACTTGTATTACACTGGTTAATTGTGTTTAAAAATCAATGTAATTTCGATCAGACTTAAACTGCATCTATGGTCATTTCAACTACATACCTAAAACGCTACTACATGTCCACTTTAAAGTTACAGATGATTGTATGTGAATGTTTATTTGGATTTCTCCAGAGTTTTCTCCCATGTTGAAGGACATGAGCCTGCTGTACTGCTTCTCAAAACAGTGGATGAAGAGGTAAATACTAAACAGGAACGCTTACATCAAATAGTAGGATAGGTTACACGTGTTGCCCCTTGTTTACAAGTACTGTGCTGCTATCGAATTTTACAGGTGTGTGGTGCTTTCCTGTCGACCGATTTATTAGAGCGGAAAAGACTTGACTCAGAGGGACTTCAATATTTTGGGACTGGAGAATGTTTTGTCTTTACGGTGAGACAATTTTGCAATATAATAGAATTGAATAGAAGAAAATATTTTGTCTACACAGGTGGCCATTTTTCTTTGCAAGTTGTGGCATATTACACACATAACCCATATACACAGACACGGGATCACTGGATATCTTTAAAACAAAGAACAACATGACGAGAACAGTACAAAAAGATTTCCCTTCCAAACATGCTGTGGTTTACTCGCAATTCATATGACTGCACTACCGTTGTCCTCTGTCCTTACAGTGATCAGATCACTGAAACACAGCTACCTTTCAATTGCAGTGAGTAACATAGTGAGTAACAATATACTTGTTCTTTCAGCTACGGCCGGGTATGGAGCGTTACCAATGTGCTTTGGTCCGGATCTTGTCCCGAAGGCGTCCCTCTCAGGAGATCTCCTCTGCCGGCACCCCCCACGACCCCTGCCTGACATGCCCCTTCAACACCCCCTCAGAAAGATCCCTATCCATCTTGCCCAAGAGTACCAAAGTACAGGGAGCCTCCAGTTTCATTGCAGGAGACAACGAGAAGCTGGTCATTGGTAAACTGTTTGTTGAAAACAGTCCTGTAAAATATAGGCCTGCTTGAATGCCTTGACATCGTTGAGGGATCTTTAACCCTGCCTTGCAATAGGAACACTCATGGGATTGTATATGTTTGGACTTTGCACTGAGAGAGAGGTGTTGGGGTTAAAAGTTTGTATAGTGTATTGGTATAAATATTACTGTGAAGCTTGTGGAAGACAATTAGCAGGGGGCTGTTGACAGTGTGTATACCTGTACAGTGCTGACGTATTTACAGTATGGGTTGTGTGCGTATCTTTACAGGAGGCGATGGGGGTCATGCCATCTACCTGCATGAAGACTTGCAAGAGGGGTACACCGAGCGATGTGACACCTTTGAGAGCGCTCCTCTCTGCAAAGGACATTTCAAGATTCAGTCTTTGGAAGTGTGGGGAATCCAGAACTCTATTTCCTTCTCACACTATTTCACTCATTGAAGACATTGACAGACCTTTGATGTCAAGTTACACCAAAACGCTGTATTTTGCTCCCTCTGACATTCACTTTGTGTTTGTTTTCATTCCACTATGTCTGTTGTGGCTATATTTTCCATGAACTGTAGGTTTATGTTAGGTATACGAGTGACATTGTGACACGCAAAATGTGTATTGTACAGGAGGAATATGTTTTTATAGTATTTTCTAAACCTGTCACTGGTCAATGTGATATTTTGTAATATATCTGAATTAAGTGTTAAAAACGGCATGCTATTCAAATTATAATAAGGATTGTTAACTATCTACATGAGTATTTGACAAGTAGTATAAATAAAGCATTACAACTGTAAGTCTCAACATTGAGGAATCGCAGCCTTTAGTCTTTTTTCTTGAATAATGATGATAATGTCCAGAGCCATAGAGATTTCTATGGCTATTTCTGTTTTAAGATTTCTATGGCTAGATGTCTATGGCTTTGGTAGTGCCATGGACAGTAACCATAGGAACAGACTCAAACAAATCGTGCTGTTGCTAGGTCACGTTTGTTTGGATGGTAAATTGAGAAAGCTAGCAAATTATCATCACATACGGATAAGCTAGCTAGCTAAAAACTCGCTTTTGCAAGTTGCAGTTAATGTTAATAGTTTTGAAGAAGGTAAGGCCGTGAAGAATCATGGCTGGGGACGCGCAGGACATTCCACGCCTTGAATTAGAGTCTGTCATTGGATTTAATGGTATGTTATGAAGATATAGATTATCCAGTTAGGCTAGAGCTACAGTACTTACGTACTGTACTGTAGTGCTAGTCTAACAGTTGGCTCTAGTACAGTAGCCTATCGCGGCTAGCCCACACTAGCTATACAATAAATGCATTTGATATAGGCAATTCGTTAAAAACGGGAACACAAACTAAGGTTACTACTACTATTACTAAGGTTTGCAATTCTTTTGTCAGGACATGTCTTTTCTGGCCTACAAGTCCATCCAGATAGTGAACACTTAATTTATCCTCTCGGTTGCACGATCATCGTAAAAAGTATCAAGGATGGCAAACAAGAGTTCCTACATGGACACACAAACAACGTCTCCTGTGTCGCTGTTTCCCAAAGTGGAAAATACATTGCCTCAGGACAAGTCACTTTCATGGGCTTCAAGGTAAACACGGGAACGGGTCTTTCTTAGTCAACTCATAGGTTAATCAATGAACATAGTTAAATCAAATTAAAACTATCACTTCACTCTAGGCTGATATTATAATCTGGGATTATGCCAAAAAAGACATACATGCCAGACTACAACTTCACAAAGCGAAGGTGGAAGGTCTGGCCTTCTCTCCCAATGACAAGTACCTGGTGTCCTTGGGTGGCCAGGATGATGGCAGGTACAAAGAATATTTGATCTATAACACCATGTCAAATATTACCGTGTAATACAGCCAATACGTGTGTCCTCTGGTGTACTGTGTACAGTATGAGTACTGTGTCTCCGTGTGTGAATGACGCTTCCCTTGTCTTGCAGCATCGTGGTGTGGAACATCGAGAGCAAGGAGGCCATCTGTGGGAGCCCAGCCTCAGCCCACAGCGCGGGCCAGTGCCTCACCATCAAGTACAGCAACGACACCGACGACCTCTTCATCTCAGCTGGGAAGTGAGTGACTCGTTCAAAGTGGGCTTCGGTTCGTTCGTTCGTTCTGGAACTCTCCTCTGTGGACAAGATGCAAATGCTGAAGTTGCAGGGGAAACAGTGAGTCGTCTTAAGGGCAAGTTCATACCATTCCTCCAACTCTTGTGTTTTTGTGCTTTGCTGTTTTAGTGGCACACTGCGTGTTTGGGAGTTAGATCCTTCCCAACAGGAAGATTCGCCCCACGGAATGCCAGACAGGCCAGCTAAAGCGGATAGTGAAATGCATCGAGGTGAGAGACACAAACACATGTCCCGCCCACTTTTTGAAAACAGCAAATCTGTTCCTCAGTTCCTCAGTTATCAAAAAAGACGTCCCGCCCACATTTAAAACCAAACCCACGCCCCTGCACAAACGCTGTAAGAGGAACCAATGTCGTCCACAATGTATTTCATGATCAAGAACCATAAAAGCGATGACCATCCAAATCTCACGCGTGACGGTGGCGTTCATGCCTTTACCGTCCTACACCTTCTCCTTACACCATACGGTGACTCGTCAGTAAACTGGAAGGGCCATTCTTGAAGAATGGGCATTTGTGAAGAAAGTGGTGGCGAACCAGGAGTGTTGTCCTACAGTAGCAGTGGAGGGTTGACATTGGCCGGGTTTCCCAGAATCGTTAAGAAGCTCTTAACGAATCTGGGAAACCCGGCCATTAACGGTGTTGACCTGACGTGTTCCAGATCCAGGAGGACGGCCAGTTCTTCTACTGCGGGACGACCAGCGGAGACATCATGAAGGTGAACCTGAAGACACGGTTGCTGAACAGCTGCGGGCCGCTCAAACACAAGTTTAGCAAGGTGGGTCGTGAGCCAATCAAATCAAAGGAGGGCCGCTGGCTTCGTGATTTGGTTTTTCACTGCTTTGCTCGAGGTCGTTTAAGACGCTCGTTCCAGTTCGCACACCGGGGACACGCACACCAGTGATTGAATTATAGCCTATCGCTAAAGGATGACATTGGGAGAAATTGCTGGAAAAAATGGCTACAAGGGCTGTGACATTCCTATGTGTTTGACATTGTGGGAAACGGAGAGAAACATACCGTGTCGTTTCTAACCTCAACCGGCCGGGATTTGCTGTTCTTCCTTGTTTTCTTCCGAGCAGGGTGTGAACACGCTGAAGATGCTGATGTCAGGGGACCTCCTGGTGGGCTCTGGAGACGGCATGTTCACCCTGTGCTCCGGAGCCAACTTCAAAACCCTCAAGTGAGCTTCTCAAACCATCATGATACACCACCGCTCACTCGCAATGTGGAGATGAATGGTTTCATTTGAATTTTGATAAGTGTTTTGTATGGCTGATGGGTGGTACTGGATTGTTGGGTGACATCACGTGATTGTTCATCAATAGCTGGGTCGATTTGTCTTACACATACACTTTTATAAACATAAATTAACACGCAGAAAATTGGTTTAATCCTTTAAAAAAGGTTTAATCCACAGATTTATCCACTTATTGTGCTAATCCTCAAATCCAGTAAAGTTTATCAATGTGAACTGTCCCTGTGAAAAGTAACTGTAAATGGAAAAAGCAAAGTTAGGGTTGTGATGTGTACAATCAGTCACACAGCCTCCTCCGTCGTGTGACAGGAAGGTCCAGCTGGAGGGCGGGGTGACGTCCGTCACGCTGAGAGGCAAGGGCCAGCAGTTCTTCGCCGGGACGGTGGCCTCTCAGATCTACCGCTTCGACTACACAGACTTCCAAGCCAAGCTCATTTCCACGAGTCACAACAGCACTGTCAAGGACGTGGCCTTCCCCTTGTGAGTGATGGCCGGGCTAATTTAGTACAGACCCCATTTCACCTAGAGGACCCTCAGGCTTGCTCGTCAGTACCCAGGTTTCCCCACTAGAGGTCACTATATCCTTTGAGAAAGAATAATTGCAAATACTCCAATCGATTTAGCTCTTGACACACTCGTTTTTACGCTGAACAGGTAAGCCAGCAAACTGTAGCTGGGTCAGAGGCAGAACAGCACAGCAAAGCCTTCTTCCCAGAGCAACATACCCTTCAAACATCCACAGACTCGCGTGTCTTCTCTTCCAGCGGCTCGTCGGAGCTCTTCGCCACCTGCTCCCAGGATGACATCAGAGTGTGGCACTCCGACACCTCCAAGGAGCTGCTGCGCATCTCCGTGCCCAACATGACCTGCAACGCCCTGGACTTCATGATCGACGGACGGAGCATCATCAGCGGTGGGCGCGCGGGCCCGCGCAGAGAGCCGGCATCTCTACACCCTGAGGCTATTCCAAAGGATATGCCATCCACGTCCTTTGTAGCTTCACGGCCGGCCTCGCACGTCACACACCTAGCGTTGCTGCACATCCGATATGTGTGTCACGATTCAGCCTATATATCATTATATTACACCACGACCCAGGGCGCTACAGATTCAGGGGAAGGCCAGAGAGTCGATCTTTCGCCGCTCGCTCACGTGTTTTTTTCCGTTTTCCGCCAGCGTGGAACGACGGGAAGATCCGCGTGTTCGCTCCGGAGAGCGGCAGGGAGATGCTGGTCGTCCACAACGCCCACAGCATGGGAGTGACGGCCATCGCCGGCACCAGGGACTGCAAACGGATCGTGAGCGGAGGGGGGGAGGGACAGGTGAGGCGAGACAGGCTGGAGAACAGGCATTCGCCGCCCTCGTTACGGCGAGCACTCCACACCACACCATCCGCTGACGACACAGTCGGCCCGTAGGGGGGTTCGTGAACCGACTGTTTTCAGGCGTTGCTTTTAAGTGAGCGTCTTCATGTTTTCTTTTTCACTCGTGGCCTGTTGCAGGTGCGGGTGTGGGAGATAATGCAGGGCTCTCACCGTCTGCTGGAGACCATGAAAGAGCACAAGGCCACCGTCACGTGCATTAAGATCAAGAGCAATGACAAAGAGTGTGTCACAGCCAGCTCGGACGGAGCCTGCATCATCTGGGACCTGGTGTGAGTTTCCGTCGCCAATAACCGCACCGGAAGGGTGCGAGACCCACACACATACATGCATATTTAACAGGTCGTCATACATTAGTGCGTGTGAGCCACACGCGCATGCATTAGTGTGTGTTACCCACACGCATACGTGAGTGTGGCGCTAGGCTACCTGTTTTTTATGGGCTTCCCATTGAGCCCTTCCGACTCTACCCTCTCGCTCTCTCTCTGGCCTTCTCTACCTCTCTTACCTCTACTTCCTTGTCCTCTGATCCCACCCTCCCGCTTCTGTTGCAGACGCTTTGTGAGGAATCAGATGGTTCTAGCCAACACTCTGTTCAGATGTGTGTGCTACCACCCCGAGGAGTACCAGGTCATCACCAGTGGCACTGATAGAAAGGTTTGGAATGACTGCAATCCTATCCATGCCTATTGCACACTCAATGGCACCCAAGTACCATAGAGGTGTGTTTAGAGTGTGTGTAATCATGTGGACCGGGTTACACATAGTTGTTTTGAGTAAATCCCCTCTCCAGCAGACACTATCAAGCCATTCAGCGGCAGTCGTATGTTGCCAAGGGCACACAGCAGCTAACTGGGTTGGGATTGTTTGTAATGAACGAGCGAAATCATCTAACGCTCGCTAAGAAAAAGGTCACAAGTTCAAAATGGCGCCTGGGAACAACTGCCTCTCCGACACGAGGCTCTCCCACCTCGGCGCGGATAAACCCATATTGTCGCCTCAACACCACGCTGCGAGGCGAAGACAAGCTGTACTGATTAGCCAGCACTGTGTACACACTGGGATGGAAAAGAGAGTGAAAGGGAGGGGAGTGAAAGAGAGAGAGAGAGAGAGAGAGAGAGAGAGAGAGAGAGGGAGAGAGAGAGGGAGAGAGAGGGTAAATAATAAAAAAGAAAGATAGATAGAAGAGAGCGCTCTGGCTCGCGCGCCTTCCTGCGGATGCACCCGTGCCATCCGTGTGCGCGCGTGCCAGCTCCACCATCTGCTCGCCCCAGGACACAGGCACTCTGTCTGGGGAGGCAAAGGGGCCCGCCACCCCCCACACCCTCTCCCTCCATCCCTCCCTGCCTGCCTACGCTCAGCATATCCGGAGAGCCGACAAACAGAGTACCGAGTGAGGGAGCGAGGGAAAAAAAAAAAAAAACGAAAAAGCGAGAGAAAGGGCGGGGAAGGGAAGGAAAGACAGAAAGAAAGATGGAGACAGAGAGAGAAAGAAAGATGGAGACGGAGAGAGAAAGAAAGATGGAGACAGAGAGAGATTGAGAGGGTAGTCAAAAGGCAGAGAGGCTGGAAATGCGTGCGTGGGCCGAAGCAGGTCGTCTTGGCTCTGGGTTCGAAGGCGGACTCATTAGAGACAGCTTCACACCCTCTCCAGCGTTGGGAGGGACGGAGAGGACAGCTCGGCTGCGAGGTCGGCCCGGCGTTCTCTCATTCCTCTGTGTGATTGTTTGTTTGTTGGCCTCCCAAGCTTCATGGGTCTGTGGTCGGCAGCCATGTTGTTTGAGGTTGGATTCGGCACCGCGTGCATTTCCGTTATTGTTATGGCATTTCGATTACAGGGGAAATATCCGTTGTCGATGCCGCTCTTTTGAAAAATGCTTTCTGAGAGACTCCTGTCTTTCAGACGTACTGTACTCCGAGACGGAACAAATGGTGCTCGTTTTAGTCCCCCCGTTTGTTCCACCGACTTTGAAGCCTTTTTTTTCCAGCACGGAAGAGAATGCTTTTTTGAACATGTTGTTGTGGTTCGTCCTTGAGATGCCCAATTACGCTGCGAAAGCGATTGTTTGTTTGTGAGGAGGTGGTTAAGTGGATTAGTGTGATCAGGCACACTGCACAGACACAGCAGTGATCAGAGCCCACACTAAAGACTGTTCCCCGTTCATACGCGTTACAAAATATCACTTTACCGCAGTAAACCATATATATGTTTCTGACCATGTAAGACAACCAAACATAACTGCAGGACAATGCACTGTAGATTAATAGGGACACGCGTACAGTCATCACAGAAAAGATATAGCTTCCACTACATCATGAATAATGATGACGTACTGTTTTCTCTGTAAGGGGGCTGGGCCACAGGCCGCATGCTCTGGCAGTTGGTGTGGCAGGTAAGCGAGGGTAACAGTAGCTAGCCTGACTGGACGTAATTAATTCCTATTGGCTGTCGAGGTGGCCGGGGGCCAAGTTCCTCGGCGGAGAGTGAGAGAACACAGATGGACAAGGGCGGCTCACACAGATAGGACGCCACTAATAAGCCCACCATGTCAGGAGAGGGAGAGAGAGGGAGAGAGAGGAGAGAGAGAGAGAGAGAGAGAGAGAGAGAGAGAGAGAGAGAGAGGAGAGAGAGAGAGAGAGAGAGAGAGAGAGAAATGGAGAGAGGGGGGGATCGTGACAAACACTGGGGAGTCTAATTTGTGTCTGTGTCTGTTAGTCACTCTGGTGTCGTTTTTCAGGTGTGCCACACTTGTCTACTTTACAAAGTCACCTTTAATGATAGTATTAGAGCATTGGTATTAGCTGATATTGTTTTGTGTGTTTTGGTCATTGCATTGACCAAGTAGATTCATCTTACTGGAGTCCAGAAACTAACCAAGTCACAAATCCATTCCACTTGAAACGTGGGGTATACACAAACTTGTGTCTTGTTGATTTTAACGTCATGAAACCGTCTTGGAACTATAAATACGATGCATTTCATCCTTGATTCTGTTTGTTTTCCTCCTGTCCCATTACAACAAACCGTATGTGATATGTGCAAGATTGCATTACCCCTTTGTAATGCATTATGTTTGTGGTCCTGGACTGAGGGATAAAACACAGCTATTCTCATGAATGCTTCTATTCTGAGCTCAACCAAGTAACACAAATTCTCCTCTGCTGTTTGCCCTACAACCAACAATCCTCCAGATATTTTAAGAATTTATTCCAGGAGTTTATCTATTAGCATATTCTTGAAATGTAATACGTTTTCTTATTTATCTTTGCAGGTGGCCCTGCTTTGGGCCACTATATTTTCATTTATTTTATTCAGTCCGTAAATAGATTTCTTCTTTTTCTACTGTAATTAGATTCCCCACCTAAGGAATTGATTGCTTTCAAGTGCAATCTGTTTGGCCCCTTTCAATATTTCCAGACACAGGAAGGACTAAATAGTCTTATCGTGTGCACACTCCATTCCTTCGTTCCTAGCGCCTCTGAAGCTGTCGTTTAATGATGAATTCCGTCATACGCCTGACTGGTTTGTAATAGTAATTAGCGTTGTCGTAAAAATAACAAGAAAGGACCCTAACTTGCGTGTGGGAGATGGTTGTATTACCGCGCTAAAAATAACTTCAAAAAACAATCGCCTTTGAGAGGCCGAGTCTCTGACAGCTGCACACCCTCAGGAGACGATTAACTCTCATTTAAAGTTGCAAACGTGTTTTCTTGTCTGTGTTGTGTTTTTTTTTTTTTACGGTGGCATACGACAACTTGATAGCCTTCCGCCGTCTGTATTTACATATAGAGGAGTAATGAGGATGAATAAGGCAGAGAAGCTGTGTCGGTGCAGTATAACGAGTGACACAATCTCTCCTCACTCCACACTATAATGCGACACGTATACTATGTCGTGGCCCTGGAAGTATTCCAAGTCTACAAATCACGCAACTCCCTGAGGGGAAGAATTCGACTCAAAGAGGGAGGAACATACAGGATCTGCCAACACCTTGAATGAAGATCTCAAATATGTCAACAGTGATCTCCTAAACATGATCTTGGTCTTGGTCTTCATCCCATTGATGTGCCATTTCTGCCCTGTGCTGTGTCCTCTCTAGATTGGGTACTGGGAGGTGTACGATGGGTCAGCCATCAGGGAACTGGAAGGGTCCCTGTCAGGGGCCATCAATGGCATGCACATCACACAGGACGGCAGCCATTTTGTCACAGGTATTGTTTATATTGGTGTCGGTTAAACTGAGTTTGTTTTCATTGTCAACAGAGATATTGCTATTGAAATGTTTATTTTTCTCCGACTACTAATGGAAAAACAACTGAACCCTATAATACCGACAGACGTAAAACAGGCATAAACGTTTTGGCAGTTCTGGAAAGTGAACCAATCTTGACAAAGCGCCCTGCAGAACACGTGAATAAACGATGCGCTCTTCAAACGTCCGTGTTATTTACCCCCCCCACTAGGTGGCGATGACAAGCTGGTGAAGGTGTGGGACTACTCCGAGGGCGAGGTCACCCACGTGGGCGTCGGTCACAGCGGCAGCATCACCAGCGTCAGGATCTGCACCAACAACCGCTGGGTGGTCAGCACCAGCGCTGACGGGGCCTGTGCTCCGCTGGAGGTACCCCCACGCCTCCTAGAGCGCCCTCCGCTGGTCTGGAGGGATCAGGGGGAGGGCGCGCGTCGTAGAACGTTTTCCCTTCGGTCGCCTCGAATGAACATCGTGCTCTCAGAGCGAGATATAGATAGCTCTTTACGCGAGCATTTCCTCCACAGGTACTTTTACAATTGTGTCAGGAAATAAACGGACTCTGATAATGAAGCAGGGTTTAGAATATTTATTCTTGCATGTGTGACTGTAGGCAATATACGATTGTGGTTATGTGGTTGCACTAATGTGCAATTTCTATCTAATCTTCACAATGCAGCATCTACAGGTGGAATCTTATGGTAATGGGATAATAATGACTTCACGTTTACAATTCATCTCATGTAAAGCCAGATAGTACATTAACAGGGCCTTTTCGGTATACTCATATGCAAAACAGTTTGGGAACCTATTTCTTTCGAAAAGAAAAATCACAAAGAATCAATTGTGTCTCTCTTTTGTCTTTTCTCCATTAAATGAAATGGAGAGAAGCCCTACTCGGTCTACACAGTACATTAGATGCGTATTTCATTCAAGGTACGACCGTCTGCTGTGTGTCTCGTGTGGTAAAAAAAGGAAGAGAGAGGCGAGGCCCAGATTCCGGGGCACTTTAGCACACTGCTCCTGTCAGCTAATCTATCACTGGGGGCTCCCTGGGGTGCACTGGTGAGGAGGGAAGCTCAGAGAGTGGGCCTCGTGGAGTGGCTCTCTCTCTCTCTCTCTCCCTCTCTCTCTCTCTCTCTCTCTCCCTCTCTCTCTCTCCCTCTCTCTCTCTCTCTCTCTCTCCCTCTCTCTCTCTCTCTCCCTCTCTCTCTCTCTCTCTCTCTCTCTCCCAAACTCATTCCCATCTCAATTGCTCCGGAGCACGCTCAATAATGAATGGCTACCCCCTGTTACACCACAAAGTCGGCAGCGTCAAGAAGCGAGTCAGCAGAAATGGCCCCCGAGCTCGATGGAATGGGTGGCCCTCTGCCCTCATGCTGCCCTCATGCTGCCCTCATGCTGCCCTGGCTCCACAGACGCCCACAGGGTGCCTTTCCTTCTGAAGTGAGGATTGTTGAGCCTATATCGCTGTGATGTGAAATGGGTGTTTGATTTCACAGGCTTGAGCTGGTCATGCGAGAGCTGCTATAACTAAATCAAATGAGCATGTTCTCCATATTATATCCCCGCTGGGGGAAAGGGGTATTATCAAAATACAGGATGAGACAGAATCTAGTTCAATATATAAGAACATCTGGCTCACTAAATCCAATCTCTGGTATTGGCGAGCTGTGAAATTAAACTGAACTGATTAAGAATCTCAGCAGCTAAGGCGCAAAAACATGCAGTAGCAGCATTTGCCTACTTTCAAAACTATTTCATTGCCTTTGAAAGAGCTTTACATCAGGTTTTTTCCCCCCACAGATTTGTATGCCTTTTATAGTGCAGAGAGGAACAGTGTGGGATCTTAGTATTTTGGGGGATTTGAAGAGAGACAATACATTAGAGGAGCACGTGACTGGTGAGGCAGATGCAGCTGGTACCATCACTATCATTAGCGGCAAACAATTTCTCCCGTAACAGCAGGGGGCTCAAACACCTACATGCGTCCTACATCCTATGAAGATTTCTGACCAATTTATTGAAAGCACGAAGCATATTACAAACAAAGTCTCCCCTTCTATGCCCACAGGCACTGTAACGCGATTTCAGTATGTTACTCAGTATTAAAATACTTGCAATTGGTCTACATGTGTAACCTAAGTCACATTGAAACTCAACGATAATTCACCGACAAAAACATTAGCCCTTGGGTACAGTCACTGACAGTACAGCTGCCACCTTCACCATACAAACTAAACTAAACCAGGCTAATAAGATTCATGGTGGGAGGGCATTGCTTGCACGATTCACCCAAACAGAAACTTCACCAGCGCGCTCGGACTAGCAGAGAGGGAGGGAGAAAAAAGACCGCCAGCCACAACGTAGACTACGCACGAGCCCTAGTCGCTGCGAGCGAACGAGGAAGTAGTATAGTAAAATTGAACCTCGCCGAGACAGAGGAACATGGAGTTGAAGGGAGCTAACCTTTACACTAGTTACAGGTGTCACCATTTTACAACACAGTGACAATTCAGTCCCGAGAGCCGTTGGGATTTAAAGGAATGTCTGGGTAACATTGTTTTGTTATGTGCCTTGGCACGGAATCGGTGCCACCTCGTTGGTGAGGTTTCAAGAAGAAGACGCAGATACGGGCAGACAGGTGCGTATGGACCCAGTCTTTTCGACTATTTCGTTTTCAACACTTGCTGCCCGGGAAATAACCGACAGTCATGGATACCAAGGAGAATAAAATGAGGAAACATGCAATGAAACCCAAATCGACGAAGCGCAAAGAGAAGAAATATAAAACCACAAAGATTTTCCGGCGAAAATCTTTGAAGTCCGTTGGTAATTTTATGAGCAGGGTATTGAAAACTTTGGGAACTTTGGCACACTTTGGAGACGTCGAGCCACCTGACGCTGAGGATGATGATGGTGGTTTCAAAGAAAGCGGAGCATGCACGTTGAGTGCCACCTCAGGGAATTTTAAGGATGAACTCCAGGTTTCGAGGGATAATACTATAAAGAAGAGCTGCACAGTGTCTTCTCACGGATCTATAAAAGACAGGCTGTCCTGGTGCTATGGCGACAAAACTCCCGGAGTCCTTGGTTTGAAAAATCATGGAAACACCTGTTTCATGAATGCCGTGGTTCAGTGCCTCAGTAATACAGACCTTCTTGCGGAATATCTTGGTTTGGAACAATATAAATCAGATTTGTGTCAAAGGAGAGTAAATGGAGTTGTTAAAAGCGAGGACGCGCCAAATGCCAGGGGTGAGGTTACCGAACAGTTGGCGTCATTGGTGCGGGCGCTTTGGACCCTTGAATATACGCCTCAACTGTCAGTGGAATTTAAGGTGAGAGCAATTCTAGGGATTAATGGTTGTATAGCCATTTTCAGGAATTTATTCTACAGTCGTATTACCGGGTTGAGCTTTCAAATGGTGGGGGCAAATGTTCCTTTCAAACTCAGACATCGGATGCCCTCAGAACGCTGCGCTGTCCGTTTCAGCGCGCTAATGGCAGAATAATAAGATTAGTTATGTTTCGCAAAGGGAATTATGTCAAGTATGCCAAGTCTTTACATCATAATCACTCATATTACTGGATAGAACATGTCGTTCCTCATAACGTTTGGTAAATAAGTCAATAATGCGTGGATGACCGCCAATGGCCAGCACTGTCTTCCTCACTTATTTCCGTGAGAGCTCGCAGGTAGTATTTCAGGGGAGGAGCCATGGGGCAAAAGTCAGGTGAGACGTTGGTCAGCAACAAACTCGTGTCAAAGATCACTTTAGTAAGTTCAGAGTGAGCATTTTGTTTACTTAAGGGACACATAACTGTTTGAGAAAGCTTTAAAACACAAGCCCTCAGGTCAGCTGTCAAAACTCAAGAAGCTATGGCAGGCTTTCTCAATGAGAGAAGAACAATGATCTGGATTCAGCAATCGCAACACCAGCAAACACAAAAGTACGTGGCAGGGTGTGCGCGTATGCTTGTGTGTATGTCGCCTCTTACCCCCACCTGCACCCTCTAGGCTGTTTGTCTGCATTCCCAGGATGCCCTTGCTGGGAGGGAGGGAGGGAGGGAGGGAGGGAGGAGAGAGCTGTGTTTCGCATGCAAGAGGATGCACCCTCTGCTCTGGGTTTACAGCATGCTGATGAGGCGGTAGCCGTTTCAGAGCCGCAGGCAGATGACCAGTTCTCTCCAGGTGTCTGCCTGGTGGTCTGGCCTGGACCAGATAGCTGTGATCACCCAAACGCAAGGGCAGCGTCACCCCCCCCAGATTTACCTCCGGGCCTCGAATAAAAGAAGTGACTCACTTCCCACTGAGAACTAGAACGACGACAGAACGATGAGTCACCGTCGATAAAAAAAAAAACGCGTCTTTTATCAACACCAAAGATGAAAGAACCTTAACGTGTCTTCCAAAACAAACCGTCTTCGAGTGCTCCCTTTCATCCATCACCTCCCAGATTATTCTGGAAGGCCGAGGGTGTCCTCTCGCTCTGCTACGCTTCTCGCAATACCCTGGTTTCCTATCGACTGCGACGCTGAGAGTGAAGCCACGGGATGTTCGCTGTATCTCACACAACTCCAGTGCATTTAAGCCAGAGAAAGGAGAAGGCCCTCCCGCTGGGTTAGCTTCAGCGGTGCGCACCGAGACCCTGCGTGTACCATCCATCTCTGGGAGAAACGGCCTGATGCGAGGAAACGCGTTCCTCCATTACTTCCTCGTCCATTCGTCTTAATAATAGCGGGCGCCGGTCTCGGACGGGGGCGAGGACGGTTCCTAAGAGCCTTTGTGCCTTGACAGCTGACGGCTGCTGTTAGCGTTCAGCTTGCTTTGTGTGGAGGAGAGAATTTGGGGCCTGTTCCCTGGTGCAGGCTGTGGGGGGGGGGGGGGTAAAAAGTCTGGGAGACATTTCTACGCCCGCCTGTGGAGGTGAAGGGGGTCTGGAATGCCACCATGACCCTGGTGTTGGTGTGTGGGCGTGTGTGTGTGTGTGTGTTGGCAGACATATGCAGGAGAGTGAGTAAGAGAGTGAGAGAGAGAGAGAGATTTGTCTCATCCTTCTATGGTTGTGAGTGGGTGACTGAGGGGAGAGCTACCTGATCTATGTCCACTAATATTTTTCGGACCTCCACAAGACCTCCTTCACAGGGTGGACGCTACTCGAGCACAACCGATGTGTAGCCATTGTGTTGCTACAGAACAACCAAAGAGAACTTTGCAATACAAAGTCCACAGTCACTTAGTTGGTCAAACTTGACCTTTCCTGTTTTACTGACAGATATCAACACTGTTTCTGTTGACATCCGACGATTTTCCAATGGATATTTCAAATAACTCATACACCCCAAAATTATAGGAAAATGTGTATGATTTATGACCCGCTTCCTGAATAGAACCGATTGCTTTTTATGTGGAGCATGCGCTGTTCTGTGCTCTGCCAGTCACACTGTCATACTGTGGAGACCTAAATGCTATTTGAGGTGAGAGTCTCTGGCAGGCCAGGAGAAAAACAGGTACGTACGGTTGTTTTCCGAGCAAGCAGACATTGTGTCATCGTTTCGCATACCCACACATCCACACTACCTGGTAGAGGTTCTTATCGTCTCAGTGGTGTGAACACACAAACCACCAGGAGCCTTCCCCCTCTCGCTCTCTCTCTGCCAGAGAGGTAGTTCACACTCTTAAGTATACCTCTCTCTCTCTCTCTCTCTCTCTCTCTCTCTCTCTCTCTCTCTCTCTCTCTCTCTCTCTCTCCCCTGCCAAATAGGTACTTCACACTCTCTGTAGCTCTCATCTATTGCAACGGATGCGCCGGAGGTGTCGGAACTGTAAAGGCCAAAGTGTCACTAGTGTGTGTAAGCTTTACAAACCACACTCTGAACTTTTTGTACAGTTGACGTCAGTCCACATTTAAACGCACAACCGTTATTTGTAAACGAGATGACGTGATTTGAAGCGGGAGCAGCTTCACAAACCAGGATTTGTAAAAGACACGGAAGATCACTCGCATCCCGTACACATCGCTTGAGGTAGAATTCATGGTTGTCAGGCGACGACTGCAAAACGTTCCCCACCTCTCATGTCTTATTTCAGTCATGTTCCTGGTGCTAAAAAGGCCCCGAGTCCGTCTCATCTCACAGCAGGCAGACGCCATGTCAACTGACAAACCTCTGAAATGCCCAAGAACATGATAATATGCGGTTACAGTCAGCACGCTACCTCACGACCCAGTGAGCACTACTTTAATTGCACACCTCGGACGAAAGGCAACCAAAACGCAAACACGGCGTCCGATATATGTCTATGTAAGCACTGCATTCGTAACGTGTTTCCAATACAGTTATGCGCCGGGTGATTTATGTCCAGTGTGCGACATAGGTGGGGAATGAATCCATCACACTGCGCCGGGCTGGAAGAACACCCAATCATGTGAGGGGGGTTAGGGGCTCTGGCCTGACTTTGACACTTCATCATAGCGGAGGGGGAAACACGGAAAGCGTTCCGATATAGCATGGGGAACATCACGTTTCTCCCCCGTGGCATATTTACTGCCTCGGCCTCGAGTCGTTTGGGTTTAAACTTCTCGATTACAAAAGCAGGGAGGGAACGTTTCCCAGACTGTAAACCACTCAGGGACGATTATTACTGTCGCAATTCATCGCCGTCTCTTCATGATAGCAGTAAATCCAACGTTATGGGCCAGGAATTACTGTGTCGACTCGCTGGCGTCATGTTGACAAGGATTTTGGTAATATCCTCTTGGAAAAATAACAAAGCGTTGCATCTAAAATAATACGGCTGCCATGAAAAACGGGGCTACTATTTTGCGGAATGGTTTGGAGGTGATTCAAGCCTGAGCTGAGATGTGGCAGGACGAGGTGGTCGTGTGTTTGTGTGTGTGTGTGAGGGAGTGTGTGTGTGAGGGAGTGAGTGTGTGGGGGTGCGGGGGGGGGGGGGGGGGGGGTCAGTGTTATGGGTCGTAAAATTCAGACAGGGGCCGTCCGGTGCGAGGAGTCAGAGACTGGGGAAGGGCGCTGGCGTGGCGGCCGGTCGGCTCTGCGGCGAGCGAGGTTTGTGTTTCTACTCGATCAGCGCCGTCCTCCAGGGGAGGCTGGGAGTCTGGAGCTCAGCTGGGATTGATGAGTGGAGGGAGGGAGGGAGGGAGGGAGGGGGGAGGGAGGGAGGGAGGGAGGGAGAGAGGGAGGGAGGAAGGAGGGAGGGAGGGAGGGAAGGGAGAGGGGGAGGGATGGAAGGAATGAGGGAGGGAGGGAGGGGGGGAGGGAGGGAGGGAGGGAAGGGGGGGAGGGAGGAGGGGGGGGGGGAGAGGCATGAAGTGATGACCTGCCTGTGTGTGCCTGGTCAGTGGAGGAACGCCTGGGCAGGGAGCTAAAAAATGAAACCCCAAATGGAGCTGCATGTCGTGATGAATAACACCCAGGCTCATTCCAGCATCACCTGCTGGTGTGTGTGTGTGTTACTTTGGCATTAGTGTGTGTCTGTGTGTCCATGCATAGCCGTCATTCCACCCAAAGGTTACGCAATATCATCATTTGTCAGGTCCCTCTCATCTCTCCCGTGGAATCTGACAAGGTCCATCTTACAGGCCAGGGTGGGCGGGGCAGTGTCAATGTGTTTAGTGAGGGAGAGGGGTCGTTTGTTTGATGTAGGGCACATTCCTGTCTGGGTGGAGCTCTCCATATTCTTCACTGTTTACATTAGTGGGGGGTGGGGGCAGTTATAGTTTGAGTGAAGTGCCATCTCCAGCAGCAGAATGTAGGATGACATGTTTGCGTTGGGCCTGCCCGCCAAGCCTTAAAACGGACGGTTTACGACCTGGCTGTTTGCCTTGGAGACTTAGGTTAATGGTCAAGACTGTGTTTGTTTTTAAAAGGCTCCACCAGGTAGGTCAGCGGCTATGTCAGCTTCGACCACCGCGGGAGTGTTTCTCGATGACCTCCACTCTCCCATCCTCTCTCTCCTTTCTCTCTTCTCCACTCTTGGAAAAAAAAAAAAACTAATGGGAAGCAGTCTCTCCCTAGCTGTTTCCGATCCCACCAAACAGTAAAACAATCACGCGAAAGGGATTTATTTCCAATTTACATTTGAATGTCGGCGCTCCCCCGTCGGCGGCGCGACGCCGTCCGACGTGACCACGGAGAGCGAGAGCGCCGGCTCCCCTGTGAGGCTGCTGCTGGTTGAAGTGGGTTTAGTCACAGAGTCTGACGTGTTCATCGTGCAGACCGTCAGCCACAAGGACGGCGAGCGCTGGGAAGAAGAACAAACAGAAAAGAGGAGCAAATATCGTTTGCTTACTCTGCAGCCGTTAAACACACACACACACACACACACACCCTCACGCACACTGCACAACTCGCCACTCCCGACTATACGGGAATTTCGGGGAGTCGGGTCTCTCTTGCTACCTACTGTGGAAAGGAACACAGACACACACAACACCCACTCCCCCCCCCACCCCCCCATCACTGTCCTAATGAAGCCATAAAGGCTCTGTAATGTCATCAGGTTTCTGTTCCCAGACACAGTGGGGACCTCTCTAACCTTGGACACAAAAGGCAGCGGGGGCCGCGGTCTTAGCTCCGCTCCCCCCGTCCCCCCCCGTCCCGTCCCCCCGCTTCCCCTCGGCTCGGTTTTCACAGCTTGCCCTTTCAGCGGGGGTAGCGACGGCGCCGGTGCCCTTTGACGGCGCGGGAGAGCAAGGCAGAGGGGTCACAGGGAACTCTTCCAATTTGTCCTCGCCCTCTCCTCCCTTTCTGCACCCCCCCCCCCCGCATTGTGATTAAGCTCATTAGCGAGCCGTCTCAGGCGGGGGGGGCTGGGAGGGGTGAGGCGGGGGGTCGAGTTCCGTGTTTATATTTAGACGGCGGCGGTGTGATGCGCTGATTTTTAACGAGGCATGGAGAAGAGGCGGGGCTCTGTCACTCACTGCCTGGAGAGAGGGAGCACAGGGAAAAGAAAGAGGGATGACTGGCGGAATGGAAAATAGCCACCTGGTTGTCCTGATGGCGTTATTAGTTCTGTCTCCAGCTGATTGAAACACGTGTCAGAGAAACTTCCGACTGACACGCTGAAAGGCCCCAAACTCGCTGTCAAACACGACGAAAGGCCCCAACTCGCTGTCAAACGGTTTCGTTCAGCTGGTCGACGTGAAGGAGAGGTTCTCGCACGGGTTCGTCCCGGTCTGTGTCTGATCTCCTCCTTTCCTGTCTCTCCTCCAGAGTATCGTGTCCAAGTACAACTCCCAGTTCCGGGGGAACTCGCAGCACGACGCCCTGGAGTTCCTGCTGTGGCTGCTGGACAGGGTCCACGAGGACGCCAACCCCACCTCCAACAACCACAGCAGCAGCAAGACCAAAGCCTCTGTCAAGGTAAGGGGCCCGGCGGGTACTGGGGCACCGTCCATTAACAGGAACGAACGTCGCCATAGCATCTCCGGATGAACCGACCGTATCCAAGGAGATCAGGTGAGCGCTTTGAGGTGGACTCGGAAGCCAGGCTCCGATTTGGGAGTGCTGAACTCCGGCGGCTCCCGATTCCTTAGGAGGCTGTTTTTATTTCGAGGAACCTGGGAGAAGATGCTGAGATTAGCACTTGTTTCAGGTGTGAGAGTTGCTGGAGCTTGAGTCATATCACCTGGATCCCACGCAAGAGCACGCACACACACACACACACAGACACGCACACACACACACACACACACACAGACACACCCACACCCACAGACACGCACACACACAGACACACAGACACACACACACACACACCCACAGACACACACCCACAGACACGCACACACACACAGACACACACACACACACAGACACACACACACACACACACACAGCCTGCTTGCTCATCTGTTCCTGTCCCAAAAAAGAAGCTTCTCAGTTTCTTTACCGGCACATCACATTTACCAAGATGTTGTGTGCATCACCTGCCTGCATTTCAGACGGGCTAAACACAGTTTCAGGTGTTCTAATTAGCACTTAGCATCTGTTTAGTTGCGTAACAAACGTATCAGAATTTGAGTTTTGTTTTGACCCGGGCCACGTCTTCACTATGAACACTCTCACACTCGAGAGACAAGGAGTAGATACGGGAGGAAGAGTTTCTTTTAACATTGCCGAAGAACGAATCCTCGGAACACACCCGAACCCTCGCCTCGATTGGCTATTAACCGCACATCTTTAACGAGGGGGGGGGGAGGCGACAATCGGCCTAACGAGCCGGCGTCGTCGTCAGAAGTGCGGCGTGTGTTCAGGAATGCGATCCTCCTCCTCTTCCTCCTCGCCCGCCCTTGTGTTCGCCTGAATAGAGCGGCACGGTGTGTCCTCATCCCGCCCGGGTCGCCAAAATCAATTATCGCACTTTAGAAGGAGATACGGAATGTGTGGGGGCTCTTTTGAATCCCCTCAACCCCCCCCCCCCCCCCCCCCCCCCCCCCCATTTCCCTGGACGATCCCTCCCTGTCCCCCCTCACAAAGAAGCGGAGCCGGAGGATAGTCAACGTGTGTGTGTGTGTGTGTGTGGAGCAGAACCAGTCATGTCTGACTGTGGGTGAGTCACCCACTGGGGGCCTCTGAAACGAGGCATTGTGTGTGTGTGTGGAGGGGAGAGGTCTCCTGTGGACGGTAACGGGAGAGGCTGTTGAATAGAATGCCCACTGTGAAAGGTGGTGTCCTCCACTCTCTCTCTCTCTCTCTCTCTCTTTGTTTGGTAACCTCTCTCTGTTTCCCTATCTTTCTCTCTGTTTCCCTGTCCTTCTCTCTTTCCCTCCATCTTCACTTGGCAGTGACTAACTAACTCTGAATCCGACGGTATCCGCTCCAGTCCCTGGCGTCCGTCGTGACAGATGTGGGGATCCTCCCTTTTCAGGATCTCTGAACTGGGAAAAACGTGGGAAATTGCAGTCGGATGACAACGTCCACTGCCCCTTAACATCACAAGGACAAACCTTGTGTGCCTTTTGGATTACGTGGCGTGTCAAACCCCCCCCCCCCCCCTCCCCCAGCGTAGGGGCATCAGAGGGGGTTGTTACCCTTCAGCCAGAGCCCTTTCTGGGTCTCCGGGATCTCCGGGACCCAGTGTCAGCAGGCGTAAGTTAGTGTTAGTAACTGCCATCGCGATGCCTCCTAATTCCCTTCTGTGCCGCTAGGCTAATAGAGGGCTGCTTTATACCACATCAACAGCTTAGGGCTCTCGCTCTCATTAGCCCCGCTTGAATCATGTCGCCATAAAGCCTTCGCCTTCGCCGCAGCAGGAAAAAGAAAAGCCTTTCACAAACGCCGCGCTCCATTTTCATTTTTTTTTCCGAGGTGCTATTTTCGCTCTCTGTAATTGAATTCATTCACTGTGGTGCGTACAGCCCCTCCACCCCCCCCCCCCGACTCCCTAACGCACGCACCTCTACAGTACAAAGTGTTATCTAGCCTCTCCACCCATTGCCTCGGGGCCTACGACATCATATATAGCTGAGGTTCATCCTGTTGTGAGGCTGCTGTTCTGACGGTAGCATCAGTACTGGGTCTTGTGCAGCATCCGTCTGCTGTAGCCACTGGTTGACATACATGCCACATATGATTCTGGTTCCGTAAAAGCAGAAGTAAACATGGTCTTTTACTGTACTATAGGGAGCTAAAACGATGCCATCTATGGTCAGGGTAGCTTATAGAAGGCAAGTAAACATGGTCTTTTGCTGTTCTATAGGGACCTAAAATGGTGCCATCTTTAGTCTGTGTGCATCTGCTACGGCAGGAGCACCCAGTGGCATTCCCTCAGCGAGGCCAAACGCTGCCTCAAGGCTAAGCTGTTGTTTGGATCTGGATCGGGACGGGAGGAGTTGATCGACAGAATGGAGGGAGGGAGGGGATGGAACGAGGAAATGTATCGCCGGGTGCCATCGAGCAGGAGGAGGAGGAAGAGATTGCGAGGGACACGAGAGTGGAAACTCCCTCCTTCGAAGAAGGCGTGTCTGGCAAACATTTAGCCGGAATCTCTTGGACCGGACAGAAACCTGAGGAGGCGCACATTCCTGTCGCGAGTCTCCCGCCGTCCTGCAAATGGCGTCCTCCTCCCTCCTCTCGTGTCCTTCACCTCCCTAATCCTCCAGCACGTACTCCCAGGTGGACGAACGTTAGCGAGAGGGGAACGTAAATACGCGCGTATCCGCGAACGGCATTGAGACACGCGGTTGCAACTGGCGAACGGTGCTTTCGCTTTCGAGCCTCCTTCGAGTGGGACGTAATCATCCTCTCTGAGGCCCGACGAGCAAGCCAAGAGGAAGTCAAGCAAACCGGTCGACGTCCCGTTTAAGAGCTGTTTGTGTTGACGTTATATCCTAGTTAGAGAAGAGCGGGTTGAACAGCTCAACAGGTCCACCCCCCCCCCCTCCCCCCCTCCCCCTCAACCCCTCCCCCCACAGGGTGGCGTTACGAAATGTTGTGAGGGCAGGGGCAGCTCAGTAATGCTAAGCCCTCGTCACAATAGGAACCGGTTTGTGTCCGCTTGATTGGACTCTCGGGTTGTCTGATGTCAGTGCAGCTGCTTGGTTGACACAAGACTAGATTTGTTTGATGTTTTTTTCCCAGAATAGGGCAGAGTGTGAGTGTTATCGGCATGGAAGGTGAGTAATGTGTCACTAGAACCGCCTCCTTTTCAGACCCAGCCGAAGTGTTGTGGAAAGACAATAAAACGTTGCCCCGGACCAGAACCTCGGTCGGCAACAGCTGAGATTAGAGTCAATCTGAAAAGAACTCGAGCATCGTATTCAGCCGTACGCTTGTGAGAGGAGGATGAGTCAAACTAGCCTCTCCATCTCCGGTATCAGAGTCGGATACCGTAACATCAGTCAGGCTCGGGCACCACCACGTCGTCCAAGTGGGGCATCAATTACCTCGGTGCCTGTCCAGTAAGTACCCAGAGCTGTTACATTTGCCCCCAGGGCAACCTGTGAGTGGGTTCCCGACAGGGGCTTTTTAAAAGCCTATCCATCTCACCACACATCATGGGTGGGAAACGAAGGTCTGGTGTTCCGACACCACTTCTATTGCTGAGTCATTATGTATGTATTATTCAATTTTAAATGCCAATGATGGCCGACTTCTTTGCCCCCGGAGTGTTGACAGGCTAGTGAGTGGGGGGGAAAAAAAGCTCCCTGCTCCTCAAAGTAAACTGCTTAGACTTGGAAATTTGGTCTCTGGACTTGGCCGGGAAAGCGAGACCCTTTATCGATGGCGGCAGAAATTGCGGCGTTTGACTTCTTCGGTGTAAGTTCTCCAGGGGGTATGAAAGTGTTTTTGTTCAAGAGAGAGAAATGTGGATCGGTAGCAGGTGGACTTAACGGGTGGCTCGATCTGACATCTTTGTTCTGATGTCCTTGCTTGTCGCCGAGATATTAATGCTCTGATAAAGCCTCTCTCGTATGTGGCCGTGGACTGAGCATGTGCGGAGGTCGGGCCGATTTCATACCATGTTAGCTTAGGCCTCTCTCGAAACAGCAGGTATCTCCTATGATAGCTGATCGTAGCTCTTCTGAAGATAATGCAGAGTTACCGTAATCGCTAAACCTTGCTCGCGACGCGTCAGGCTGTGTGGAGATGCTGAAGTTGAAAAGTTACTCGAACGTCCTTTAATCCCTTTAATTTACCTTTGCAATCCCCTTTACCCTTCTTTACTTCTCCCGCACCATCTCTCTTCTCTCTCTCTCTCTCTCTCTCTCTCTCTCTCTCTCTCTCTCTCTCTCTCTCTCTCCTGTCTCTCCTCCTGTCGCTGTCTCTCTCTATGGCTCTCTATATCTAGCTATCTCTCTCTATATATATATATAATATATATCCATCTCTCCCTCTGACTCAATGCTCCATGTTTGCTGTTGGTGACGAGCTGTCGGTGTGGTGTCCAGACTGAGGCTGTCTGGACCAGGAGCTGCAGACGCCTGCCTTCCGCTTCGGCGACCCCTCTCACAGGGTCACTTCAAAAGACGCCGGCCCCTCCAGCACCACCCGACACCCCCGCCGCAATCCGATTAGAACCCCCACTGACATTTCTGGAATGCCTTTCGGATTTCAGGAAAGAGGAGAAAGGGGTTGAGTGGAAGAAAGAGAAGAGCCAGAGCGGAAAAGGGAGAGCGAAAGGAAGACGTCTGAGAGGGACAGGAACCAGTCCGATGGCTGAGCGGTTAGGGAGGCGGGCTATTAATCAGAAGGTTGTTGGTTCGATTCCTGGCCGTGCCAAAAATGACATTGTGTCCTTGGGAAAAGCACGTCACCCTACTTTCCTCGGGGGGAATGTCCCTGTACTTACTGTAAGTCGCTCTGGATAAGAGCGTCTGCTAAATGACTAAATGTAAATGTAATGAACGAGGAAGCGGTTTGAGTATTGGTCGATGTCGAGGTTCTCCGACGGGTCTTCGTTGTCGCATCGAGTAGATGCGCCGCGAAATCAGTCGACCGTAGCTAATCGTTCCTTCCTGGAACACGAATAAAACAACCGCCGCGCGGCCCAGTCGTGTTCCAGTCGACCCAAACGCAGCGTGGAGTGGTACAGGGACAACAGTGGCGACGGTGTGTGCTTTTCTATCCGTGTGAGAATGTGCGGTCTGAATGGAGCGAACTGCCGACTGAAGGACTGGAACTAATCCCTCCACTACTACACTCCTACCTCCTAATAGGATTTACACAGCAGGAGAAGAAGAAAAAAAAGAAGAAACTTTGTGGAAAAAATCTCAGCTTTATGAAATATTTCTCAACATGCCTTCCCTTTCTTAACGTCGGATTCATTCATAATTCAACCTTTTATCCTTTAACTTTATCCGTTAAAGTGTCTCTTTAAACCCCCCTCGCCCTCCATCTTGGCTCAATCTACCCGCTATTGAGAGATGAATGATTGAGTAGGCCCAATTCCAGTCCCCTGTCCCTTTCCCACTCCTGCTCAGTAATTCCATCTCCAAAGGGGATAATGGAAAGTTCCAGATATGCTTTTGTTGCGGTGTATATTGAGGGATATAAAGAAGTTGTTGACACCGCAGGTTCTCGTCTTTGTGGATACATTCTCCGAACTTAGACAGCTACTTTATATTCCTTTCGCAACGCGGTATGAATCGGGGGCCGCCAACGCCCATCTGATAAGTCGGCGCTTCTAAAAATGTTCGCGTCTGCTCAGGAATTAAGCTGCCGTCGTATTGCTTTGCCTTGCCAAGCCGATGCCCTGATTTCCAGTGGTAGACCTCTCCCTCTGGTTTTTCTCAGTCACTCCAGGAAGTGCATGGAAGGTAATAGATGGACCGAGATAGATGGATGGAGTCAGACGACAAGGAGAAATGAAATTGAAGAGGGAGGGGGGGGGGGGGGTGGGGGGGTTAGGGGAGAGCTGTGAGAGGCAAAATAAACAAAAGCCCATTTTGAGCTTTGTGGCAGCCCACTGAAGCTGTCAATGTGGGTGTTTACCACTTCATGGCCTTAACCTAGAGATGGTCTTACAGCCGGAGTTCAGAAAGGCTGAAGGACACCTCATGTATAATTAAACGACTGCTTTGCATTCACGACTGTAGACTTTGACGTCACTTTCATTCACAGGATAAAAGCCGTTTTCTTTAATTGCAGTACTGTGGCTCGTAGGCTGGATTTAGGGGGATTAGACATTTCAACTTTCTGAAGTATTCAACTTTCAATATCACAAGAAGCACTTTGCAGTCGTTTGGTTCCACACCAGTTTTTTTCACTTGTGTAAACTGGCTAATGCAACATACAGTATGTTGGGTGAACTTAGTTGGGGAGCTGTGGTGTAAAATGCTTAATTAGGCGTGACGTTGCGCTGTTTGCTCCATCTCAGTCAACCAGGGAGCCTGTAATCCTCTTCCAGCCCAGAGCCAGGGACTGAGAAGACTGACCTGAGAGCCTGGGCGGCTGAGATGAGAGGCCAGGGGAGAGTAAACAACCCTCCCAGAGGAGAGAGAGAGAGAGAGGGTGAGGGAGAGAGAGAGAGAGAAGGAGAGAGAGAGAGGGGGGAAGGGAGAGAGGGTGAGGGAGAGAGAGACTGAGAGAGAGAGGGGAAGGGAGAGAGAGAGAGAGAGAGAGGGGAAGGGAGAGAGAGAGGGAGAGAAAGAGAGGTGAGGGAGAGAGGGAGAGAGAGAGGCAGAGAGGGGAGAGTGAAAGAGAGGGAGAGAGTGGAAACAGGGCGGGTAAAGGGAGAGAGGGTTCGTGGGCACATCAGCAGTCCTCAATGCAGGGGTCACGTCGGGGTTAGAGGAGTGCTGGTGGCGGAAAGAGACAGGTGGGGGGGAAAAGATGTGTGTGTGAGTGCTTGCGCGCGTGTGTGTGAGTGTTTGCCTGCGTGCGTGTGTGAGTGAGGGAGTGAGGGAGTTTTTGTGTGTGTGTGTGTGTGTGAGTCTGCTTGCATATACTGTGTGTGTGTGTGTGTGTGTGAGTGAGTGTGTGTGTGTGTGAGTCTGCTTGCATATACTATGCGTGTGTGTGCCTGCAAAAAGTATTTACCACAGTATGTCTATGCCAATTAGTTCTCCCTCAGGGTATCACATTCTCAACAGGGTAGTGAAGGATCCAGCTTCCTGCATCAGAAGATACCATGCGGTCCTTCATTAATCCCTATGTGACCTGGATCCCAGCACGTCCAGAGGCTGTCCGAGTCCTCAGAATCAACCAGGAACCCCCCTGCCTTACCATAGAGAAGCCTTCCACCCAAGACCCAGGTTCCCCATGTGGCGTAGGCCTCTCAAAAGCACTGCAACTGAAGCACGGATTCACAAGCGGGGGCCCTGAATAATTAAGAGGGCCCTCCCCATGGGATCGGAGAGGACTTCAAAGTCGGAAGTGTGGTGCTGCACAAATGGCAGGAACATTAGCTCAGAGATCGATCAGCTGAGAGGGCAGGAGGCGCATCCGGCTGGCCATCCCCCTGCCCTCCTTCCTCTCTGTGTGTCTGTGTGTGTGTGGGTGTGTGTGTGTGTTAAAGGGGTTTGGGACACGCTCTCTGCTTTCTAAGGGCACTTAGTCTGGCTTCCTACACAAATAACAGAGTCCTCTCAGACACTCAAACTGTTCACCACAGTCCTTCTTCACTCTCTTCCTCCTCCTTCCCCTCATTTTCCGCTCGGTCCTCTTGGGGATAGGTAAGGCAGCTGTCCCAGTTCTCCACGTCGGCTGCCGACCATCGTCTCCGCACACACACACACACTTTCACGCACGCGCGCGCGCACACCTCAGAGGATCCAGGTGTAGCGTACCTTTGTAGCATCACACAGAGACTGCAGCTGAGCTCCCAGGTCACCGTTTAAAAGGCTCTAATGGATCCAGTCCCCTTCTGAAATATTCAGCCCTTTTCTTAGGAAACATTTGATTAAAACCCATGAATATTTCAGACGACGAACCCCTAAATAGTGCAGGAACACTTGAAAAATTCAGGGACGTCTAAACTTGTGTCTGTCCTTTGCGAAAGAGGGAGAGATAGGGGAAAAAGAGAGAACAAACTATTAGTCAAGTAAGGGGGAATCAGAACTGTGGATTTTTCGATCAGATTGTTACCAAGAAGGAAGAAATAAGAGCCTTTCCATTGTCAAATCGGTAACGTTCGCTGAAAGAGTTCCTCTCAAGTCTTTGAAGTCTGTGCCTGAAATGTCTTTTCTAATTTGACAGTCGGCAACGAACAAGGATACATTGTCTCTTAATCTGCTGGAAAGCTTTGTCCTTGATTGTTTCTGAAGCGCTAACGTGGCCTCGAAACAACCCCCCCAATCTCTTACCTCCCGCCCACAGACTACGCACGCACCACCACACCATCACAGATACGTTTGTATTGTGTTTTCTTTCGATCTGAGGGATACTTAGGCGTAAGCGATGCAGAGGTGTTTTAGCAGCACGTCTCCACTTTAGAGGGAGTGGGTGTTCAGCGCAGGAAGAGGTTCGTTTTTTTTTTAATAAACCTTATTACCTCTTGACAGAGTGGAGAAGGTAGGACAGTCGGGGTGAGACGGTTTACCTGCTCGTGAAATGAAGGGCCTGACTGAAGTTCACCCTCGTCATTACACAGGTGTTCCTGGCGTTTCGAATCGATGATATCGAAGTCTTGTAGATGAGATTGTTATTATGCGCCCGGAGTCCGTCTGCTCCGTACTACGATATATAAAACACCCAGAATATCCTTTGAGAATCTCCCTAGTCCCCGTGTTCGTTTCGAACCAGTCGTGCAGGAACTGCCGACGTTGGCTCGAGGAGGATGAGACTGGATACAGTGGAGCCTTTGTTTTGTTTGCCTAATTCAGTATACAATGTGTGGCCCTGGGCCCTGTTGTTGTACTGTACGTCCCACCCACACGCCCAGCTCCTGTCGAGCCTTTGTCCTATATAAGGCAAAACCTTCCTGTTTGGAATGACAGAAGGCCGTTTAACTGGAAATGTTGTTACCGTGCGGCTCGTCCAGTTCTACCGAAGGCGGTTCAACTGTTGGCTGTTTCCTCGTCGGCTTGTTTCCTGTCCTCAACCTGGGTTGTTGCCCTGTAATACCAGGGCGTTGTTGTCTTTTGGCCCGGCCGTGTCTCTGGGCTGTTGGCATGTCTTGACTGGGGAGTTTTGTTTGAGTTTTTTTGTTGTTTACTACCTTGAGTTGAAGTGGATTTTGTTTTGCTGCCTTATGAACTCCATCTTCTGTTGGGGTGGAGTGAAATGTTGACCCTAAACGTGCTCTCTCTCTCCCTGCCTGAATAGGATAATTTTTTTCCCCTCCGTTGCCTCAATTACTTGCCGAGATTGCCACTTAACCTCCCAACCTCTTGTAGAGTCAGCGTACGAGACAAAAAGGCTCAGGCCCTAGCCGTCAAGCTTGCCACCTCAGAAATCATTCCTGGCTTTACACTGAATTTGATCTGAAATTTGTATGAGGATCTTGAGTGGTTACTGTCTCATTCAGTGTTCTTTCCGTTGTGACATTTCCAAGGGAGAGCAAATCCGCAGATTGCCCACCTTTTCATACTTTTTCTTTTGAGGAGTTCTTGTGGAAAGCTTTGTGAAACTCTCGCTGAGACGCGCTGCTCACTTCTCGTCCGGCTTCAAATTCTCCGGTGACCTATTGGTCCCCCCCCCCCTCTGAACAAAATAGATTGATCGTTTCTGTTCTCACCTGAACCTTCCGTTCCCCGAGTCAAGCCGCCTAATTCATTTCTCAAAATGAATATTTGGCACAGGCGAATAAACATTAACAGACGCTCAATGGAGAGAGTGCTCCATTCCCCCCTCCCCCCCCTCCCCCCCCTCCCCCCCCCCCCTCCCTCCTGTATCTCTGCCAAGACGGATTTGGCTTCTGAGAAGCTCTTCTAAGAGCTCTTGTCTGTGGCTGCTTATTTTCTGCTCCGTCTTTGTGTTTGGGTCCGGCCAGTGCGTCTCCATAGAAACAGCCGAGGGGGGGGGCAGAGAGCGTGGCTATGCTTTCGTGCACTCACAGGGTGAGACCGAGGGAGAAAGGGAGAACGAGCGGGCATCCAGTGCTGGGGTTCTTTTTTTTGGGGGGGGGGGGGAGAGATAAGCTTATGTTACGATTAACACGAGAAGGATGGAGGGGTGAGTTCCGTATTTGTGGCTCCGAGAAAACATCCTTCGTGTATCGGATGGAATGGCAGAGAGTCATATGGTGTGTCTCTCTCTCGTCTCACCGAGATGAAGTGATAGATACACCATGAGGAATTCAAGAACCTGAAGTAAAGTATAGCTTTAGAGAAAGGAACGTGACAAATCGGTACATGCTGAAACCGATAAGGAGGGAGGATGTGTTGATGGCAGGGAGGAGTGGCAGGGAGGAGGGAGACAAAGAGAGGGAGGTAGGGTGGGAGGGTTCAGCGGGTTAAAACCGCCCGTGGTTTTCTCTGCTATCATCCAGACTGCCGTGTTACGGTAAGCCGGCGCTGAATAGCCCGAATTAGCAGCAGCTATCTGCCGCTGAAAGGATAGGGTGTGAGTCAGCCCCTTTACTGCAGGGCCAGCATTTCATACACCCCCTCCCCCTCCCCTCCCCCCCCCCCTCCCCTCCTCCTCCTCTCCCCTCCCCTCCTCCTCCTGTCACACTCTTCTCCTCAGCCCTCTCTCTCCCTTTCTCTCTCCCTTTCTCTCTCCCTTTCTCTCCGTTCCTGCTGACCTCTTCCCTTTCTTTTCATCGCCTGCCATTAAAACATGTCATCCTGTCTGCTTCGTGGTGTTTGTGTTTTTTTTCATTATTCTACTTCTCCTCCCGAAACCAGAGCGTAGAACGAACCTCTCACTAAGTCGGCCCGTTATCAGAAGGCAGTTTGTTAGCAGCACAACACGCCAGGGACCTTGGAAGAAGACGTAATGCTACCCGCCTCCCACGCGCGAAAGGCAAGGCCGCGCGCGCGCCCGCGCGCACACCGAACGCGCAAGAAACGCTCTCGCGAGCGCCTTCCATCCGAATCGTCTCCCGGCGCTCTAAACGGTGGGAGGCGTCGGGCTCCTCTTCTTCTAAAGGACAAACCGGGGCGGCTGTGTCAACATTGGCTCGTCTCATTCGCACGCACAGCGGGAGACGTCGTCTCCTGCAGGAGGCAGAAAACACTGAGCTGCCGGCTTACAGCATGTGCTTCGTTGTCGGTGGAGCCAGCCCAAGAAGGGAAAAAAAGTTTCTGTACACACACACACTCGTGGGAGACAACTGCTCACACACACCGTCTGGCACCAGACCGGCGCACGCACGCACACGCATGCAGTCTCGCTTCAGATATAACGGCGAAACATGACTAGGCAGAAAACGTATTTCAAAGTAGACCATCGCGTCTCTCAAGAATGTGGTGTGAAAGCTGTTTCCTGTCGCCTCACACTGCAGTGAAGGCTGGATCCTTGACCGCAGAGGCTGTTGGCCCAAGTGTTGTGTTGAAATGGCAGCCACCATGATTCGATAGCTGTTTCACAGAGGTATTAAAGTGACTCTTGTACGTAAAGTTCAGGAGATTAACATACTAGAACTGAACCATACTGAGCTACAGGCTTAGACGTTCACCAGTGTTGTTTATGACTATTTCAGTCTCCTGAATCTACAATAATACTCACCACGGTACAGTATAGTAGGTGGTTTACACTACAGTCAGTGGCTTGCCAATGGCTTACAATATTTTTGGCATCTACTGTGTTGGAGCTAGCATCCAGCGCTCCCACACATCAAACCTGTATACCCACTCATACCCCTCTTCAGAGCCTGAGGATGAACAGAGTGACTTCTCTCTTGTTTATACTGTACACGCACACACACACACGCACACGCGCACACACACACACACACGCACACGCACAGGGCTTCACAGCAGGGCGATGATAACAACATATGTTTTCACACAGGACTGCATTATGAGGATGTCAGAGGGTGGGGAGACAGTCTTTGCCAGTACATTTGGAGGGCAAAAGGCCATTGTGAATCCTGTGGGGACATCTGTTTCACTCAGACAAAACACCGATGTGGAATGACTGCGACATTGTAATAACCCTGTAAGGGAGCTCTGTTGGGACAAACAGAACCTGCACTGGAGATCTAAGAGCCACTCTCAAGTCTTCCACACAGCTTTGTCACTTTGCTGGGGAGACCTGAACCAGAGTAAAAGAGAACCTCGGGTCCCACGGTGTCACCGTGTTACAGACAGGAAGAGGAAGGTGGCGTCACATCGAAACGGGCCAGGAAACAGCCTGCCTGTGTTTTTTAGGTCACCTGTAAGCATATGGCGCTCCAGCAGCGCTGAGCCCCTGCACACCGTCTCTGCGAGGGAAGGTGAGCTCCCAGGGTCCCGGCAGGGGAGGCCGCCGCGTCCTTTAGCCTCCCCGCTAACAGAGTGCTATTTTTGGAGCTAGCGCAGCAGCAGCAGCAGCGGCGGCGGCCCGCGCTCCCTCCCACCCGGCTGTAGTGGGGACGGTGGATGCTCATTAGCTACGAAGAGACAGGGAGAGTGATTATCGTAGAGGTCGAGCAGTTACCCATAAAAAATAATGGGCCATAGTGGTATCATTGATTTATCTGTCCTTTATCCTAACTTTATAACTTGTATTTGTGAAAGTGTTTGCTGGAACATTTGGGGGGAAAAGTCACACACGGGGACATCGCGTGCAAAGTCATTGTGTGGTTGTCATGGCGGCGTGTCCTCTGCCGTTGACTCGTCGTTATGGAAGAGGGGGCGTGTCCTTCAGCTCTACGTGAGCGGGGGGCGCGTGTGCAGAAATGCAATGGCTTGATACCCAACACCCATCAGTCCTTTTGTGCTCCCGCAGCCGTGCCTTGGTTCTGCTGATTGCGGTGATATGTATCCGTTTGACCTCACTTCCTGCGGGGCAGGAGCAGCGACGGGACGGGGAAATAAAAGAACGGAAATGGAAGACGAGATTGAGAATAGAGGTCTGCTCTTTTCGGGAGGTGAGTGGGGGGGTCGGGGGCGGGTATTTTCGCCAGAGTTCTCTGTGCTTCCGTGTTCAGCCAAGGGACTGGACGGTCTGGTCAAGCCAAACTAGCTTGGACAGAAGAACTGAGCAAACAACGTACGTATAATTAATATGCCGTGGATCAGGTTATGGTCGCACAAACTAACCCTTCAAGGTCTCTATGTCTTGCTTGTTTTTGTACCTTCTGGCAGTTAGCAGATCAATTAATGCCATTGATTGGCCAGGAAGTCCACACACCTGGTGGTTCTGGCACAAATGATGCTGTCAGGCAATCACTGCATGGCTTTCTAGAGCCAAGGCTATTTATCTCGATCTTTATTAAGGATCTATTTAGCATTCTCCCTCGAACCTCGCCACCATTTCACTTTGACCAATATTCTTGGGGACAACGCGCCAACAGCTTTTAAACATGAGTCACGAGCGAAGGTAGCATTAGCAGTGGTGCCAGGAGTTTTGAAATCCCCCATCCTTTCCTAAACCCTGAAAATCAATTACATTGCCTGGGGGGGGGGTGGGTGGTGAGGGGGGCGGGTATGGATGCCAGCGATACTTTTCCCCTGAGCAACAGGGGGCCTGAATGTGGGTCTGTTAGCATTCATACCTTTTGGTGGGGGGGGGGGGAGGTTGTTTCCCTCAATGTGACAATTGAGCATCTTAGCGCCTCTTGGAATATTAGCATTCACTTGTTATTGCTGCCTCTGGGCCTCAAATCTATTTTTGGCGGGGCGGCTTGGCAGACAATGGCAGGAGCAAGAACAACAATCAAGTGGTATTCATTCTCGGGGTCTGGGTCTCAGATAAAAAAGCACAGCACATACAGTGCTCTCAATGGAGGCATCTGTTCTTTGTTCTAAGGTCCAGCTAAGTGCCTGTTGACCTACTTGTGGGGAAGGTGTTTTTTCAAGTGTGCAGCCAAAGCCGTGTTTCGTATTTTTGATGAATAAGGAATTAAGTAGCCCTTCTCTGGCTTTGTTGGTCTGGGTCCGTTGGTATTCCACTCTCCTATTGCAACCTCTTGCACTTATCTCTCTCTCTGCAATATCACTGCCCTCCCTATGCATTCCTAGGCCTCGTACTAGAGTCTGAAGGTGGCCATTAGAAACAATGAATCACGAAACGCATTCCACAGGGGCCAAACTGTGAAATTGCATTCCTGCTCCAATGCTAGTAGGCATTATCAGCGTACACATTTTCAATCGAGGTGGGATGCGAGAGTCTTGTGTCGTGTGAAGCCTTAAGGTGCTACCAATAACCTGTAGAGGTGAGTGTGAGGGCGCAGGCTGTGGTACCTGGGGCGAGCGGTGTGTCCCCTGATAGGTCATTACAGTTCCTGGAACACAGGCGAGTCGCGGGTAGGTACGGCCTGCTAGCGTTAGCGTTAGCATCGGTTCTCTCCCAGAGACGGGACACGGAAGTCCCCTCTGAATAAACAGAGCCAGTCCGCAATGTGATGGTTGTTTAAGGCACGTAAATGTATTTGATTAAGACGAATTGCTGCAGGGAGAGGTTGTAGCAGTGGCTAACCTCACATCTCATTTCAGGCAGAGCTGTGACTAATGAAAAAAGTTCCACTTACTCACATGTTGATTGGGAAATGTAGCCGGTTTCCATGGAGATTTCTGATTTGGCAAAATCTAGATTGTCTGTGAGACCAATCCTTGGGAGCTGATCATAACATTAGCATGTCGTGTATTTAATAGATGCTGCCGTTGATTGCTTTCATCTGTCCTACTTGTCTGTTGGAATGTGTAAATACTGTAGATAACAGACTAAAGTGGGAATCTGTTGTGGAAAGCTGCACCAGTAGCTTGTTGTGTTTTTTCTTCAGCCCTGGGCCAGATCGCAACAAAATGAGCTTGTGTTATCTTCCTAATGGCACAATTTCAGTGTCTTCATTCTGCACTGTGTTTGTAGGATTCTCAGTCTCAGATTTAATATCCTCTGGCGCTCACATGGCTAACACAGTCATCTCTCTCTCTCTCTCTCTCTCTCATCTCTCTCTCTCCTCTCTCTCTCTCCTCTCTCCTCTCTCCCTCTCTCTCTCCTCTCTCTCTCTCTCTCTCTCCTCTCTCTCTCCTCTCTCTCTCTCCTCTCTCCTCTCTCTCCTCTCTCTCTCTCCTCTCTCCTCTCTCTCCTCTCTCTCTCTCTATCTCTCTCCTCTCTCTCTCTCTATCTCTCTCTCTCCTCCCTCTCTCCTCTCTCTCTCTCCTCTCTCCTCTCTCCTCTCTCTCTCTCTCCTCTCTCTCCCCTATCTTCTCTCTCACACACACACACACACTTTCTGTATCTCTCTCATTCACAACACATATTACCTCTCTTTCTCTTTGACACGCACACACAGATACTGGATGAAAATAATCTTCCCTAACTCATCCCCTTGCTAATAGCCTTCATTCTCTAGCATGTCTCAGATATACATGTCTGTAGTTAATCTTTAATTGTATTAGCAGAAGCAAAAATTACCTTAGGGACTCCAAGCTTTGAAAGAAACATCTTGTTCATTTGCCTCATCAGACTGAATAGCATTGTGACATCGGGAATCATACAAAAGAATATGGAGGACTCTGGCCATCTGGTTGTTGGTATGTGGATCATAATGGGTCGGTTACTCACTGGAGCTAAAATGGTGTTGGTGACAAGCTATTCTTGAAGAGGAGACCGATTCGTTCTGGTTGTCACAACCATTTTCTACAGGATGTTCCATGTCTTGCTTTTGACTGTGACAGTTTATATACAGGCATAGCACATGTTTTTGTCTGCCATCCTGTTGCTGAACTCTGGTTTAATACTAGATTTACACTCAAGAGGTAGAACCGTTGTGGAGGTAGAGGACTCAAACCTTTGGAGACTACTTTATAGTTCCTTCCAAACACTTTCTAAATCCTTGGAGTGCTCTCCCGTCGTGTTTGACTTTGTAAAAATCTCCCACTCCTCTTAACAAGAATTGTAACACTTTAAAGAGAGGGTAAAAATAAAATTTGAAATACAGGTCAGCCGCTGACTCTGAATTCCCTTTCGGAGTTGACTCAAATTTGCATACTGATTGCTATAAGGATTTTTATAAAACGTTTCCCTATTCCATGAGGTTTCTCTGACAGCCCATTGGTGTAATGAGTGATTTCCATTTTATTCATTTAGCAGATTATTTTATCCAAAGAGTCTACAGTAAGCAATATCATTTGAAGACTTTTAAAGTTTTGAACAGAGACAATGTGAGCTAGCACACAATCTCAGCGTCAGCATACTGTAGCAAATTCTTCGCCCTTAAACTGAAAGAAAAATACAAAATAAAACAGGAAGGTATTTTGCCATATCTATTTGAACGTCGTACCTCACAGCACCATCAGCTCCCCAAATTGAAACGGAAATGGAAGTCGGCTTCAAAACAGCCCCTCTACTCTTTAGCTCTCGTTCCCATGTGGTGATGAATACCTTTTTCAATCTCCGTCTCACACGCAACCAGGGCCTCGGAACGATCCATTATGCTCCTCAACGGGGGAAGTGCAGCTCAGGGGTTTGAGCTGTTCCAATAGCTCCCTCATCCACCTTCCTCCAAGGCTCCATCCTATTTACACACCACCATTTGTTGTTGTTGAGTGAACTCGATTGTTTTTCTCCGAAAGCCCTTTTACCTGGTCTGGTATTGTGCACAGTATCAAGGATTTATGTAAGGCTTCTGCTCCAGAACTCAACTCTGAAACTATAGGTCTACTTTGTGTTTGTGATTGAGTATGTAGTATAGGTTGTGTATGTGTTCCATTTAACGTGAACGAACCGTCAACTGTTTTACTTCTTAGAATCGCCTGGTCTTCCTTGTTGCACGCTACCCTGAGTGCCGTTAACTCTCAATGGAGCCAGGATTAGACCTGTCTGCCACCAGTCAGGCACACATTTCTAGTTGGTTGATTAGCAAGCACAGCTCAGTGAGACTGTTGAAAAGCACAATAGCGCTTACTTAAATGAACCGTGCAATCTGGCTTTTATGCAAAATACCTCATATTGTGCTGTTGATTGCAGAGAGCTGGTATTGTGACTAATGAATGATTGTTTACCTGTAATTCCCAATGTGCAGCGATTCCTAGTGCTTTCTTTTGACTGGATGTGATGCTATGCAGAAGACACTGAAACAAGGTTCGGAACAGCTCCAAGTTTGAGATTACACTTTTCCTATTTAATAAAAAACATCCTATTCAGGCATGAAAAGTTAGTAATTAGTACATTTAGTTGTGACCACAGACTCCCCCCCCCCCCCCCCCCCACACACACATATACAAAAACGCTTTCTCTCTCTCTTTCACACAACTGCAACCATACAAGCAGTCAAGCACCCAACATCTTCCTTTCTAACTCTTTGTAGATATTTCACAGCTTAATAGTGTGTTTATTAGCACGGCTGGTATATGAAAGAGGCCATGCATCTCGGCCACATCGTCTCCGCTATCGATCACACGGTCGCGGGCGTGAAACGCAGAGTTTTCCACGCGTGTTGCCTTTGTATGTGCGATTTGAACAGCTTCAGCCTTGGAATCAATAGTGAAATCAGTCACTACCGTCAGCATGAATTGATGGCTTTCATTGAAGGGGGAAAGCAAAAAAAAGAAAGTGTCAGTATCAGGCTCCTGGAGGGGGTTTGCGTTTCCTCACAGGAGCGTCATTCCAAGACATCATGAGATGGATGGATTTCGCTAGCAGGGGCTGAGGTCTTTGAAGCAATTTTCGACGTGGTTTGCGACAGACGCCACAGGGGACGGATTAGTCGTATAAACACAGACGTATGTTGTTTGTTCTGCAGACATGGCGGGCGGCGGCGGCGCCGGAGATGACAAGGCAGCTTGTGTCTTTCAGGGATTTGATCATCAAACCATTTTGGTGCCACCGTGAAGTTGAATGCATCTTGGAATAAGCAACTTAGTTATGCTGATGCGTGGTGTCATTCCTCCTCTGAAAATCCCAATACTTCTCGATGAGAGCCTTTCTCTATGAGAGCCTTTCTCTATGAGAGCCTTTCTCTATGAGAGCCTTCTGTTGGTGTACAACAGAGATGACTTCACAGGAATTCTTATGTATCATTTCCATTGGTTTGATGGTGGAAGAAAGAAAAAAAGTCTGTTGGATCCTGAACGCTGGTGTAATCACTCAGCTATGTGGTTACGGAGCACCTCAGACGTGTTTGTACGGTTGTTCTGTTTCGTCTTTATCTGCTCGCGGTTCAGCCCACTTCCACCAACCACCGAGGTCAAAGACACAGAGAGGGAGTGGATAAGACAGAAACCAGGAGTAGAAAACAGACACTTAACGACTATAACAAAGTGAGTTCTGAGTGTTTTCTCTCCGTCTCTCTCGTTCTCTCTTCCTTCTCGGTCTTACTCTCTCTCTCTCACTCTCAGAGGAGTCCTTTGATCATCGGCGAGTCTATAAAAAGTACAGGGGAGTGTGTGGGCCAACTTGTGCACCTGTCCCGCAGCAAATAGTTGTCTTCTGTTGTAAATCCCTCCTGATGTCTCTTTCTTCCCCCCCCCCTCCCCCCCCCTCTCTCTCCACCCCCCCTCTCTCTCCACCCCAGGGCCCAGTTGGAGAAGACGCTTCTGTTTCCGGCCCAGCCAGCACATACCAGGCTGGTACACGGCACAGCTTTGTCCAGGAACACTTCCAGGCACAGTACAGGTGAGACTCCCCCCCCCCCCCCCCCTCCCAGCCAACCACACACCAAAGGTTTTGGGCACCTTTACCCATGTATTGATTCGCTATACTACTCTAAATTTGACGGATCGCAACGTTTTGGAAAGGAAAGAAAATGGTGCAGTGTTCTCTGTTCCAGAGCTGTAATATCGAAACAATGGCCGTGTCCAGATGGCTGACATTTTGTCCAGATACAGTGTGCCCTATTGTGCCCAGGTCCAACCGGTAACCAGATGGGTGATCGTCTTTCGGTTACCCATGGCAATACGTGACAATACGTGTCACACATTTTCTCGACATTTCCCATCTGATTATTACACACGGTACAATGTTTAGAAGCTCAAATAATTTTGGGATCAACCTGCACTTTTTATAACTGACATTGAGGTCTTGTACTTTCGAATGCATATAACCCTGCGTACTTAAGATAGCTGTCACTTCAAATCAATGACACTCTCATAGCTTCTGTCGTGACTCAGCCCAGAATCGCCTGGCACCACTTTAAATCTGTCCTGAGGTTAACCACAATCTATGACATGCCATTAGATAGAAGAGTTGGATATTCAGCACAGGTGAGAGTGCACTTTCTCCCTCGTGGGTAAGTGTTGGCAGTTCACAGAAGTAGGTCACTGAGATCCAGTGAAGGAGGATAAATCTTCTTTTCTTCTTCTGGCTTTAGTTGTTTTCCCTACACATCCCCCCCCCCCCTCCCAAAAAAGCACAGCGACTTTACATCAAATAGGATGAAGTAGGATATCACAAAAGGTACACTCTGACCTTCAGCCAAGCCAATACAACCAAACGTTGGTTCCGTCTGTCACGTGGGGTCGCTAGCCCGAGCACATTTCAGGACACGAGGTAACGGAAGTCAGCGTAGACGGTGGTTGACTTTTCCCTCGTCTTCATTCGGTCATTTCCATATCATTTGTTTGTCCAATTAAAACGAAGCACTCGTGTGCTATTAGCCCTTCCTAATCAATGCGATGCGACAAGGAGCTCATGTCCCATTAGCAAGCTAAACCTGTCACAGCGGGAAGACGGCCTCCCATCACGTTTGGCTGAACCCCACCATCGTTCTGGTGGATTACTCTCCGCCGGTCAATAGAGAGAGACACTCAGACAGTCCTTCTGTATTGACGACGGTGCAAGGTTAACCACGCGTTCAATCATGGGATAATCCCACTCCCCTCATCACAGGATTATGGATTATGTACTAATGTTTCCTCCCCCCCTGGACACGAATCTCCCTCGCATCCCTCAGGGTGGATAATTGGTAATCATTCTTCTAAATCCATTCAGACTTTGTCTATGGAAGGAAAGAACAATTTCCCTGAGGTGGGACCTCTCAGGAGCTGTGGGTGTTCCTTAGAGTTTGGTGTACCACCGCTGGAATTCCGGTCGTAAAGTACGCGTGTGCGGGTTCCGCACTCGTCCAACTTTTTTGGGCTCGTGGTTTGGCTGACTTCGAAACCACACCTGGGCGCATTTACGGGATCGGATTATCCGATTAGCCTTCGGTTCATTGGCAGATTAGCATAGCGCCACTGGGGGAAATCCTCCTCAAACACACGTGCGCCAAGACACCGACCGCATCTTAAACAGCTAAACACCCCTATGCCAATAACGGCTTTGTAAAAAAAACAACAAACAAAAAAAAAACATGCTAATTACACCTAGCCTGCCATCGAGCTGGCTGCGTTCCTTGTGCTCCTTCAACCCACACACGCACACCTCCATCTCTCCGTGCTTTGGACCTTTTTTATTATTAGAAGCACCTTTCTCGACTTTCTCTTTCTGCCTCAAATGGATGGCACCTAATGCTTTCTTTCTCCTGTCAGAGGTCCATTGAGCTCATTGGGTAATTAGGGCCATACAGGCCTCGCTGCTAACATGCTGTTTCCTGTGGGAAAGCGCTATCTAGTTATTAGCGCCCATCGCTTACCTGATTACAGTTCTTCTCAGGGCAGTAATTACAAACCAAGAACATCAATCATGGACCATGGGCCAACAATCGACAGAGGACGTTCACACCTGCCACGCAGTATAACACACTCACCCACCCTTTGATGAGTATCGTGGAGAAGACTGTGTGTGTTTGTAACCCCCCACACCCACACCATGGACCCACCAAAGAGACCCACCGCCCAGAACCAACGCACACATACCACTTAAACTGGTTCCTCAGCATGCAAGCATTCTCCTACAGCCAAAGCAGTGTGTGTGTGTGTACTCACCTGTGTGTGTGTGTGTGCCTGCCAGCTGACCTATGCCGAACAGGCCTACCAGGTGTAGCGGTATGCTGAGTCACTCCTACAGCACGCCTAATCACCAGCTAGCACACAGCACTATGCCTTCATTCATAAGTATACGTCTCGGTGGCGAGTCCACAATGTCTACAAGAGGAACTAGGCAGTCTGCTGTAAGTCGATTACAGTGGCTCATATTGTGCTTGTTTCTCTCTATAAACTCGCCTTGTAATTTTCCGCCTGAGTCCTCCCCCTCGGTGTCTGAAGTGGCGTAACAAGCAGGAGCTCTCCTGTAATTGCAACCCAGACAATTTGCCTAGGAAACTGCTGTTAGGCTAGACTATGGATACGAGTAGTGGGGCGGATGGGTGTGTGTGTGTGTGTGTGGACGTGTGTGTGTGTGATTTGGGTGGGTAGGGGAAGGGATGGTTTGGTGGTTTTGTGATGGTTTTGCATGGTAAGACTGCACCTTGCCTCAAACACGTGCACACACACACTCACGCACACACACGCTCTACCACTTCCCCTTCCCTATATCCCCTTTTTAGCCTTTAAACCACGACGGACCTTGTTAGAGTAATTGACTATGGACTAGAAACCTTGACAGCAGACATTTTAGACAGCATTACAGTTTGCTTGTCACACTTTTCTCAGTGATGACCCTTGTTGACCCGACCATTCACGCAGAAATCCTGTTCTTAAAGCAGACATGAAAGTGTCTTACACAAGTTAAAAGGGCATCTTATGGGAACTTTTATAGAACAGGTAGCCAGACTTCTGACTCAAGCCCTATCTGCTGTGACTAGTCTTCTTTATATAATCACTCTGTAATTGCCGTTGCCATGGCGCCCACTTCTAATTGCGTCAACCACCCCCCCCCCCCCCAAAAGAAAACACAATCGCTCTCGGTATCTCTCTCTCTCTCGGTCCCGCTTGTCTCTTCTGTCTGTCTTCGCTATCGGCCTCCCCCTCTCCACCGCTTTCCATCTCAATTTCTCTTTTCTCTTCCACCCTCCTCTCCGGTCTCTCCATCCCTATCTCTCTCTCTCTCGTTTACGCCCTCTCTCTCTCTCTCTCTCTCTCTCTCTCTCCGCCCTGATCTTTTTATAACTTGGCGAGACTCCATTCTGTGGAGTTGTCTGATCGGAATAAATGTTTGCGATTAACGCCAAAGCCGTCTGGCACCCCGGGCCGCTGAACGAGGGGAGGGAGAGCGAGAGAACGTGAGGGCGAGGGACGAGTGGCTGTCACTCTATCGGACGAATCGAGTCTTTGTCAAGCCTCCTCATTCAGCTTTATTGCAGCTTCTACATTTACCATCGACGGATTGGGAGGCGGGAGAAAGCCAAAGCCAGCGTTTCCTCCGCTCCCCTGGGCACTCGCTTCATTCTGCTCTGTGATCGGCTATCCTGCCTGTTGTCCCTGTTGTCCCAGTTCAGATCTTTGGGGAGATCAAAAGAAAACCTTCTTCGTTTGAACAGTGCCACGGGGGGGGGGGGGGGGGGGTCTTGTTTCGATAGGCCACATGTATCTTCAAGATGATTGCTAGGGCCAGTTCCCAGACGTCGACGGTTCTACTGTTACCCAAACTAGAATACGCTTCCTCCACTTCCTTTGATTGTGAGGGAGAGTCGACCTCCGCCCGTGAGCCCCTCCGCCGGGGCGTTCCGTCGGCCCCGGCGCTGACCTCACCTGGGGTCGCGTCTCAGCGGATCTCCCCCCCGGCGTCTGCTTTGAAGTGTGTGTTACGACAGCGGCGGTGATTGTTACGAAGCGCGGAGCTTCTTTGATCCTCCCGCCATCTCTTGTCTCTCAGGAGGCACACACACACTTGCCGGACACCACTCACTCATATACGCGCACACGCACGCACAACGTGCTGGCCAATTACCCGCCACTTTGGCTTGTGTTTACTTAACCTTGAGTGCCCCCCCCCCCTCACTGCCAAATAAACACAATCATATTGACCCCCGGCCCAGTTGGCGCTCGTGCTGTTATTAGAGCCCTCTGAGGCTGTAGAGACCTGCAGTCTCATGGTGGGATGTTGTTGAGGAGTAATTATAAAAATTGCAGACAGTTTTAAGATTGCTTTCGGCACTGAGCGAATCCTCTTTGGAGAAACGGGGGGGGGGGAGGGGAGACAAGGCAGGGAGAAAGAGATGAGAGAGTGTATGTGTCACACCAGCGGTGTTCGGTGAGTGGGACCGTGTGACCGCGTGCATGCCATTCGCTGTACCGTCGAATTATTGACGTCTTTGAGGTGAAAGACACAACAGGCTGAACTACGTTAGCCTGTTAGCGCTAGCTGCTAGCCTTGAAGGAGGCTGGCCAGAGATGATAGTCCAGAGCTGGTTTCCCTCTTGTTGAGGGAACCTGTTCCCCCACTGGGCTGTGTGCTGTGTTCTGCAAGCGGGCTGGTGCCGCGAAAGACAAATTAAGGGTAAGAGGAGAGGAAGGAGGGGGGAGAGGGGGGATGAAGGGCGACGCGGTAGGAGAGCTCAGCAGGAGGGAGGGATGAGAGGAAGGGAAGTTGAAGATCTGGGGGGGTGGGGAGGGAGAGGAGGAGGAGGGAGGCCTGGGGGACGCCTAGGGAGAGAGAGGGGGCGATTAGGGAACCGGCCGACCAGCCGGGCCCTCCTATCTCCACACTAGCAGATGGAGCCGAGAGCACACGGCAGCTGTGATGGGTACACGAATGTGTGGGTGTGTTTACCGTACACGCCCATTCGCGGTCACGCACACGCGTGTGAATACGAAACGGTCATACGCACACACCGCTCGTGACGCAGCTGCACAGCCTCCCCCCCCCCCCCCCCCCCCCCCGACACACCCCATTGCAAACAAAAAAAAAGACATGTGAACGTGTACTATATGTGCTCACATCCCAAACGCATGAATAACGCAGCAGAATATCACACAGACACCTGCGTGTCACACAGGCACGCTAAGCGAAAATGGATCGAATGAGAACACGGAAATATTATGAGCTTGTGAAAAAAGTTTGCGGATGTGCATGAACCAACTTTGTAGCTTTGTAGAAAATTGTTTGTGCGTGTGTAAAAAAAAAAGGATTAGTATCTGTAGACATAATCGTGTGCGGCTACAAAACGTTTGAACGCGTGTTCCAAAAAGATCGACATCTGCAAAACGTTAGACAGCCACATCTGGCTGTCTAAAAGAGTGTCCTGTGTGGTGTCCTGTCAAGGTCAGGACACCACAGTATCCCCGAGTCAGAAACCCAGGATCCGATCAAAGCCGGTAGGTTTTTTTGATAGATGTTGGTTTTCCCTGTCCTCCAGTGCTGTGTGTTGGGTTCATACCTCCACTGGCAGGGACTGGAGCTGTTCAGGTCTAATTCATCCCGAGGTGCCACAGTCAGGGAGGGGCGCGACACCCACAAGCACCTGCACCCCATCCATCATCGCTATGGATACAGACGCCCCACACGCCCTCATGCCCGTCTCCACAGGGTCACCAGGGGTCCTTCAGATGGTGCATGGAGGGGGGGGGGGGGGGTTCAGTCAGGCAGCACTGAGGACGGCCTCTTCCTCAGGTACCACGCCCTACCCACCCTCCCCTTCTTGTTTCTCCATGTACACTCATGCGCCTTCTTAGCCATGAATTTATGGAAATTGCCGACGGGATTGAATCTCAAATGGGCTTTTCACATCCGCTGAGTGGTCCACCGAACCGGCTGTATCCCTGTGAAAGTTACCAGCTATTTTTCTCAACTTTTTCCCCCCCCCCCAACTCTTTCTTTTTTTGTATCTTTGATTGGATGGACTGTAAATGGGGGAATACATTAGGACTCAGAGCTGCTGTATCGTCTCTGGATAGTGAAGGGAATTGATACACGACCTAGCATAGGCCTGCAACATGTCTTAGGTACATAACGCTGAGCATTTAGCGGTTAGCATTTAGCAACGTTTAACAGGACATACCGCACGTCTCTTGCACGTCATATAAAGCTTTAATGATGCATGCGGTGCTTCAAAGACCCCCGTGCGCAAGGTAGTATACCGTGTCCTACGACCTCTTTATCTTATGAGGGAAGCTGCGTCGAGAAGGTGGAGAACACGAGCCGTAGCGTGTTTTAGCTGCGTCGAGGTGGAGAACACGAGCGTAGCCGTAGCGTGTGTTTAGCTATGCGGGTGGTGTTCCGTTGTTCATGTCAGTGGTTTTGGGGGAGGAAGGCCAGGGGTGGCACCGTGTCTCCATAAATGATGGACTAATGGGCCGAGCTCCGCGCCGGGCGGACCGGCAGACTGCTAACGCCGTGCAAGCAGCGGGCCTGCGCCTCCCCCGAGCGGCGAGGAGACGGCCCGAGTCACAGGGGAGGACAGGAAGCGCAGACGCTACGCTCGCTCATACAGAACAGAATCTGAATTGGCCATCGGGTTTAATCCCGAGGAGGTTTTCACATACTAGGTGCAAAATGCAAGTGCCGTGGATGCTCACGCTAAGCCAGTGGTGCTTGCGGTTCTGTAAGCGCTGAACTCACTGACCAGCTCTTAACAGAAACGATGACAACTGTGCATAGGGAATGTGGAATAACAAAGAGACAAAACGCACCCACAAGAAGCTGGATTGTGTGTGTGTGTGTGGTGTGTGTGTTTGTGCTCTCACCATCCCAAGTGCGTCAGCCGTTCTAAGTGATGCTGTGTGTTGACACTAAAGTGTGTTCGAACAGTTTAAGTCTTAGTACAGAAGTCGCCAAGGCATTGACTTTAGTGACATTGAACGCCAACTCTACAAAATCCACAAGCTGCATTCGGATGTAACTGCTCTCAAAGGACTCTTATACTGTACCCACCAAGTAAACACTTTCGGCTGATAACTGCTGTGGTGAGATGGCATGAAAGGCATCTCTCTCCTGCTTACTGACAAGCTAGCTCTGGTCTCTCTCTCTCTCTCTCTCTCCCCCCCCACACCTCTGATGTCTTTTTCTTCCTCCCCCCTTTCAATTTCTGTTTCTGGCACCACACTTTCCCCCAGTCTTACACCTTCTCAGTTCCTCTCTCACCTCTCTCATCTCTTCTACCTATATTGCTTCTATTCCTTTTTCCCCCACCCTTCCATTTTTTTTTATCATGACCTCTCTTGGCACCACAACACAACATATCCACATACAAACACACACTCACTCTGCCTTTTCTCTTTCTCCTCTCTCCCTCCCCTCCCTCTCTCTCTGTTTCTCCCCTCCTCCTCTCTCTCTCCACCCTCTCTCTCTCTCTCTGTCTCTCTCTCTATCTCTCCTCTCTCTCTCTCTCCTCTCTCTTCCCCCCCCCCCTCTCTCTCTCTCTCTCTCCTCTCCCTACTCCCCCATCTCCTCTCTCTCTCTCCCCCCCCTCTCTCTCTCTATCTCTCTCTCTCTGTCCCCAGACCATGCTGACAGGGCTGTCCTGGCTAGCTCATCGCCATCCCAGCCCAGTGTTAAATCCTCCATGTTCAGTTCTTAAACCCTCCATGATCATCTCCAGCCTTATCCCCTTCTCTATGCACTGCTACAGCTGATAGCCTCCTCCAGGGTCAGGCCTGGCTACCCCCACCGCCCCCCCCCCCCCTCCTCACACACACAGATACACGCACACAATCCCCTCTAGGCTAATATCCAAGTCACTATCTCCCTCTAGGCTAACGCCGGGACTAGCTTTGGCGAGCGGCGACCAGGAGCTTCTTAGTGCATAGTGGGTTGTTTAAGCTGGGTCAGTGACACTGCTCGGGGTTTGCGTGACATGAGATGGGGGTATAGGGAATCTATGCCGCAGAGTGATGATGTCATAGGTTGCGGTAGTGTGAATGTAATGTATTGTTTGACCTAGCCCTCTGTAGCATAATTGTCCTCTCTCTTTGCGGTGTCTCTCTCTCTTACACTCTCTCTCCGTCTCTCTCTTTTATCCCGTTCTTCCGCTGTAATAATCTGTCTCTTTCGTTCATCCTCGCCGCGTTCTACCTCCGAGTTTTTAACGCTGTGCTGAAATATTGAGATTCCTGTGGCTTTCTGTCGCTCTCTATTTCTGGTCCTGTCTCTCTCTCCCTCTCTCTCTCTTCCCCCCCCCTCTCTCTTCCCCCCCCTCTCTCTTCCCCCCCCTCCTCTCTTCCCCCCCCCTCTCTCTTCCCCCCCACTCTCTCCCCCCCACCCCTCTCTCTCTCCCTCTCGGGTGTGCTTGGAGGTGTCATGCTGCAGGTATGGGAGGGGGGAGAGGTGGCACGACACACACACCCCCCCCAAATGCACTTTCTATGTCCGGCACCTACTTAATAATGAACCACAAACTCTCTATACATGACCTAGCAAGAGAGGAGTGTGAGCCTCCTCCCCTCCTCACCCCTTCCTCCCTCACCCCCTATACCTCCTCCCTCCTCACCCCTTTGTCCCTCACCCCCTATACCTCTCCCTCCTCACCCCTTCCTCCCTCACCCCCTATACCTCCTCACTCCTCACCCTTCCTCCCTCACCCCCTATACCTCACCCCTTCCTCCCTCACCCCCTATACCTCCTCACCCCTTCCTCCCTCACACCCTATACCTCCTCCCTCCTCACCCCTTTCTCAGTGTTGGTGGTAGAGTGTGGGTGAGCGAGCCCACGTCCGTAAACACACTCCTGTGCCATGACATAAGGGTAGTTTACACTATGCGGCCATGGTATAGTAGGACGACCTTAACAGGAGAGAGAGAGTGGCGGGCTGGATTGTGTTGAGGATTGATTTGTCAGGTGGGTTGACGTATGAGTGTCTGTGAGTGTTACAAGCTGGTCATAACAAACCTATGTCTCTCTCTTTCCCTCTCTCTCTGTCTCTCTCTTTTGCCTCTCTCTCTCTGTCTGTCTTTCTCTTCCTCTCTCTCTGCCTCTCTCTCTCTGTCTCTCTCTTTCCATCTCTCTCTCTGTCTCTCTCTTTATCTCTCTGTCATCAGGTCATGCCTGACGTGTCCCCATTGCCTTAAACAGAGCAACACCTTTGACCCCTTCTTGTGCATCTCCTTGCCCATCCCCCTACGGCAGACACGGTAAGACCATACACGCACACACACGCACACACACACACACACACTGTATGACATCCCCTGTGTCCTTCACAAAAGCCCTTTGACGCCATTTTGCCCGATTGACGTCAGCAGCTCGGCCACGTCTTTGAGCGCGGTACGAAACGGCACATTGGGATAGAAGGGTGAGCAGCTTGCGAAAGGAGAGAAGGAGCCGGAGAAATGGAGGAGATGAGGGGAGAGTTACCTGATAGAGACAGGAGAGACACTGTGGTGGGGATGCTGATGGAGATGTGAGCTGTCCCTGGAGGGGAATAGCAGATGGATCCTCTGCAGCACACAGTCACCACACACATCACACACAGTCACACACACACACAGTCACACACACAAACACGCACACCCATCGGCGCGCCAGCCGTTGTCGCCTGCCCGCTGTGAGAAATCGCGCTCATCAAAAGTTCCTGACCAAACATTTTCTATCCAATTTTCCCAAACACAACAAACGCTGTAAGTCAGCAAAGTGTTCCTCTGTAAGGCAATACGGCCCTGTCCACTTTGACATGTGAAAGAAAAATAAGGTGTCAGAGAATAGAACGAGAGAGCGAGAGAGCGAGAGCGAGAGAGAGAGAGAGAGATGGATGGATGGAAAGAGAGAAAGATCGCATTCCAGAGACCAAAATAAGGCCGATGTTGCCCACAGCTGGCTGTGAGGATGTAATGAGATGCCCACATCCAAATCAATTCGCCCTGTGTGTCCTGGGTTGCTTATTTAAGACCTCAACTGGACCACTGCACTGCCCAGTCACGTCGATCCTCCATACATGCACTTCCTCACGAACACGATTCCCTTTTACAGAGAACATCAATTCTCAAAACTCTATTTCATGTGGAATTCGGGCCGTACACACACACAGACACAGACCCACACAGACATCTAAAGCTCGATTAGCTTCTTTGAGAGTGTCTCGCTGTGTGTTTGTGGCCCCGGGGGTGCCCCTGCAGTTGGCGTGAGTCAAACTCCTGTGTGGTGGTAAATATGAATCAGGGCCCATTCTGGCCACTTCTCTGGCAGCCCCCACCATCCCCCCCCGCCCCGCCCGCTGACCTCCAGCCGCAGAGGCGTCCATCCAGACTGCCTGATGAGGCTGGAGGACCCCACGGGGACCGTCGGCGTCGTTTCACGTGGTGTCGTTTCACGTGTTCGGATGCCGAGGATGCAGGGTTCACAAACTCGGTCCTTCCCTTTCCCCCCCCCCCCCCCCCCGTTCTCTTTAAGCACTCTGTCCCTCGCCCGTCCCCCTCGCCGTCCCCGCGCCCCGAGGGTATCGCGGTTTCAGCGCGTGTTTCCGTGCGCATTTCTTTTGTCGGACGGTTTTTCCGCAGGACGCCGTTTGTCCCCGTCGCAAACGCCGAGAGCTTTTCCCTGTGACAGCTTGGCCCAGAGGGAAAGGGCACGCGGACAATCACAGACTTCACTTTCCACCCCCCTTCCCTCCCTCAGGTCCATGTGCGTGACCCTGGTGTTCAGTACCAAGGGCCAGAGGTACCTGCGCGTGGGTCTGGCCGTGCCTCTGTTCGGCTCCGTCTCCTGCCTGAGGGCCATGGTGGCGGAGGAGGGCAAGATCTCCCCAGACCAGTACGGGGATGCACACGCACTCACACTCGCACACACACACGGTCCTGGTGAATGGAGGGAGGGAGGGAGTGTGGGAGGGAGGGAGTGTGGGAGGGAGGGAGTGTGGGAGGGAGGGAGTGGCAGCTGAAGAAGAAGAAGGGAGGAGAGGAGAGCTGAAAGGATCAGGAGGAGGAGGAGGAGGAAAAGGGGAGGAGATGAGCGGACCCCGGAGTTCACCTCAGGGTGAGCGAGGGATGACGGAGGGGGAACGTGGGGGGTGGGGGGGGGGGGTAAGAAAGGGGAGGGGCTCCGCCTATGCCTTTCAGTTCAGTCCTCCCGAAGACGGGAGCAAGGAAGAGGATGGATGGAGGGCATGAGTGGGCGGAGACGAGAGGGAAGGCGGGGGGGGGGGGGGGGGGGTGAGGGAGGGAGGGAGGCAGCCGAGAGGAGGAGGAGGAGGAGGAGGAGGAGGAGGAGGAGCGGAAGGTGGGGGGTATCTGTGTTTATCCCCCCCCCCACGGAGAACAGCGGTTCTTTCATGTCTGTTAGGAACCGGGTGAAAATTGAGAAAATCTAGAGGGGGGCGGCGAGGGGGTGCCAAGAGAGGAACGGAGAAGCAGACAGAAATACAGAACAGGTGATAGACGGAGTGTATTGACGGACACGGAGGAGAAGGGTGCGAGGAGGTGATTGAAGACTATATAGAGACGCCACAGACTACAGTGAGAGGCGACAGGGCAATAAGGGGAGAGAAACTGAGAGAGAGAGAGAGGAGGATGATGCAAAAGGGAGAGATGTCCTGGAGAGACAGAGAGAGAGACAGAGAGAGAGAGAGAGAGAGAGAGAGAGAGAGAGAGAGATATCCACCAGAAAGAGAGGCAGAAACATACTGGCATGCCCGGAGAAAGGAAATAATTGACTGACAGAGAGGGAAGAGATGGTGGTAAAAAAAAAGAAGACAGAATTGGACAGATACAATAATGATAGTGAGAGAACAGGCAGAAGAAGAAGGTTGCAAGTAAGTTGGTGAGGAGGACACCTGAAGAAGAGCGTTGGAAAAAGAGAGGAAGAGACTTGCTAGCAGGAGATTGAGAGAGAGGGGGAGAGAGAGAGAGATAGAGGAGAGAGAGAGAGAGGGAGAGAGAGAGAGAGAGAAGGGAGAGAGAGAGAGAGAGAGAGGGGGGGGGGGAGAGAGAGAGAGAGGGGAGAGGGGGGGAGAGAGAGAGAGAGGGGAGAGGAGAGAGAGAGAGAGAGAGGAGGAGAGGGAGAGAAGAGAGGAGGGGGGAGAGGGAGAGAGATTTTCCTTTCTGCCCCACTGCTGGGCCTTATTACAGATCCCACTGTGCAAGAAGCAGTTTAGAATAGACCTGATCTATCTTGTCCTTCTGCCTTCCCATTTGCTTGTCTGAATGACTGCCGTCCTGTCTGTCTGCCGTCCTGTCTGTCTGCCTGCCTGCCTGCCTGCCTGCCTGTCTGTCTGTCTGTCTGTCTGTCTGCCTGTCTGCCATATTTGTTTGTCTGTTTGCCTTCCTATCTTCCCAACGGTTGTCCCTGACTGTTTGACTGTCCTGTCATTCTGTGCCTGTCTTGCATGCCTGACTGTTTGTTTGTCTGCCTCTTTTTCAGCCTGACTATATGTCTGTCTGCCTCTCTCCTTAGTGTCTGTCTACCTGTCTGTCAGCCCTGCCTGTCGGTCTGTCTGTCCGTCTGTCCGTGTCTTTTTGTTTGTGTCTTAAAGCCTTCCCCACAAAACACAGGGAGGAGGCGTGAATCACTAAACAATGTTTACACACTACCACCCTTCATCTCTCTCTCGGATATCTCTCCCTCTTTCTCTCTCTCCTTCTCATTCTCTCTCTCTCTCTCTCTCTCTCTCTCTCCTCTCTCTCTCTCTCTCTCTTTGTGTCCCTGTCTCTCTCTCTCTCTCTCTCTCTCTCTCTCTCTCTGTGTCCCTGTCTCTCTCCCCCTCTCTCCAGGTGATCCTGGCAGAGCTCTACCCCACCGGCTTCCAGCGCTCCTTCTCCGACTGAGGACGACCTGACGAGCATCGCCGAGAGCGACGTGGTCTACGCCTTCCAGGCCCCGCCCCTCCACAGCCGGGGAGGCTCGGCGCGAATCTCAGGTAACCATGGCAACAGTCCCTAACCCCCGCCGTATTTCGCTCGGACACGGCTCTCTCTCCCTCTCCCTCGGTGTAGCCCGCAGCCCCAGTATGTGTCGTTGGCGCGGCGAACGGCGCTTGTCTACACCAACGGCACACCGCGAGCCCCTGTGTTCGCGGTCCTCCGGAACCGCCGCGCGACTCGGCGGCGGTCCGACGCGCCCGCGCTCAAACGCGGCGCGCGACCGCTCCGGTTAGCGGGGCCGGCCGCCACTCTTTGGAGAAACCCCCGAGCGGCCGGAACTCTCGTTTGTCTCCCGCGACTCTGTCTAGGAGAGAGGGCGAGAGAGAGAGAGGAGGAGAGAGATCAGGTAGAGAGCGAGAGGGAGAGGAAGGTGCTACGTTATCTCTTCACGCTCCACGAGAAAGAGAAGTTGACAAGCGAGAGAGAGAGAGAGAGAGAGAGAGAGAGAGAGAGAGAGAGAGAGAGAGAGAGAGATTATCTCTTCACAGAGAGAGTGTGGATGATATGGAGTCAGTCTTGCATCATCGCGCCTTTTGAATTCGTCCCGGGTTTAGTGAGGCGGCTCCAAATGAAGCATTGATATGGAGGGAGAGGGCTCACTCGCGCTCTAACCTTCATGTTCACCTTTAGGGCTGGCTGGCTGGGTGACTGGCGGGCTGGCGGGCTGTTTGTCTACCTGTGTGGATGGATGACTCATTTCTTGGTCATTTGCTGCCTGTCGGTCGGCTAGCGGGGTGGATGGTCACACGGTATGTCCGGCTGGCCGCACGGCTTGCTCTAGCCCACCTCTTCAGAGAACGGCGGTGTCGCTTAGCAGCCCCCCCCCCCCCCCCCCCGCGTGCCCGCACGCCGTGGGCTGCGTTCGCTAAACGAGACCCTTACGATGTTCCTCAACGCTGCTTCGCCCCTGAGCAGGAGGACATCAATAATTCAATTATGTGCTCAAAGGGGTCATGAAAAATTAAGGGTCCTCGATTTCCCTCCCCTCCGAGCGATCTCTTTCTCACTCGGGAGTCTGGAAAGTGTCACAGCGCTAGCACTGGGTGATCAGACGACGGCTACCGGGAGGAACCGTTCCCTCGACGCGCACACACGTCACACACACGCGCACAGTTTACGCGGGCTCACCCGAGTAGTTGTAGATAATAGGACATAATGGATCTATTTGCATCACACAGGAAGCGGGGGGGGGGGGGGGGGGAACACGCACACACACCCATTCCGACGCACTCTTCACGAATCCCCCTCGAGTTCTTCCGTCCAAATTGCCACCCTGTCTCCTCTCTGCTCGAAGGATCTGGTGAGGATGATGGATGGGGCCTCGCTCCGATCGCAGCAGATCCCGGCTGAAGATTACGGATTCGGCGACGGCGTGGCTCGCTTTCAATTAGAGACGAGGGTGTCGTTGGGCGTGAACACGCACACACACACACACGCGAGTTGGTGGAGCTCATATCTCAGTGAGCCGCTCACCATGACCAGCCTTCCTCTTCTCCCGGTTGATCATAGACGTGAGAACAGGCACGCTCAGATGGCGGCTTCCTCGTTGGCGCGTCTCTCTTTGTGCGAGAGCAAAGTGTCCTGTGTCTCACACTCCGATGCTCCGATAGGTCCCTTTGGGTGGTGTTTCTCTGTGTGTGTGTGTGTGTGCGTGCGTTGAATCAAGTTTATTTTGGAGCTATACAGTGCTGTGCTACTGCGGACCCTCACTAATGGAAGTGTTGTCATGAGAAATGTAACACGCGTTTGGGGATTTCCAACGAGGGCGGAATGTTATTATTAAGGGTGCGTAATGTTTGTTTTATTAGAAACAACAGCGTCGATAATGTAGTTGTGCAAATTGCGCCGTTGAATTTCATCGCGTGCGTTTAATTTGATTTCACATTTGATTTCACATTCGTAAAAATACCTAAGTAAGATAGTGAAACTAATGCGGAAATATTCTGTGGATTTCACTTTCCCTCACCAACACACACACTCCTTCTAGTTAGATGTTCTTAAACCACACATCTATAGCATCACAATGTTATGACCCGGCCCTTTGCCAGTACAAATCTTCAATGTATTCACACACACACTGCCCAACCTGACCCTTCTTGGCTGCACAGATGTGCCACAGTCACACACACACACACACACAAAGATGCATGTGCACACACTCACACCCGCTGTGTGGCAGGCAGACAGTCACACACATGCACACACACTCTCACACACCTGCGGTGTGGCAGGCAGACAGTTACACAGTTGACCCCCTGGGCAGGGACCAGACTCCTAACCATGAGTAATGTCCCGCCGCGGATAATCTTATCTCTCTCACAATGCCCCCTCACACACACTGACAGACACACACAACAGACACACACAACAGGCACACACAACAGGCACACACGTACGCTCGTACACAGATCCATAACACAGACACACACGGACACACCACACACACTCACAAACACACGCACACATGTCTATACACTCACAAACACACACACACCTGCCCATACATACACACACACACACAAACAAACGGCGGAGGGCGCAGCGGAGGCAAAGAGGCAATCTGGTCACCAGCTAATAAAAGCAGAAATTGAAATGCGGGATTCAGTTAGCAAGGGAAAGGTTGCAATTTCTCATGTCGACCGTGAGAGGGGTGAGTCAGCGGGTGTCCAGGAATTACACCGGTCCGCCCTCGTGGGTAGTACCTTCCAGAAAGGCCCGGAACAGTGTTCTACACAGTGGAAAAGAAAAAAGAAAACACAAACACCGGCCAGAGGACAAGCTTATTGTCAATCTTATTGTCTTCTAGCCTCTTTGTTGACCGCTGTGGTCGACCAGGCCGCATGATGGGCAATTAGTTTGGAGCTGTTGTCCTTAAAGGTGGCATCTCCATCCTTTTGCGATGATGAGTCACTCTGTCTTGGGTAGCACTGTTCCACAATAACAACAATATATTCTGGAGGATATTGAATCTACCTATTTGATCTATTGAATCTCTAAAATCTGTTGTTTCAAAGGAAATAGGACATTGCTGCTCCATAAATCTTTTTTTCACATACATTTAGAACAAATAGAAAGTACGACAGACTCCATTTTGTCCCCCCCCTGTGACAGGTTTGTTTAAGTGGACCTGTTTTGGCATTTGTACTTGAATGGAAAGATAAACTTCACCGGCCGTAAAGGCCCGCCAGTCACCTTGTTTGATTGAATGTGGGAGACAAACTCGGAAGCAGCTTTTTGGAAGAGCTTGCAGTGGCATCTCTGGCACTTAACAAAAAGCCTGGATCCCCCTGGGTAAACGAAGGGTCTATCAAGGCACAATGGATTGTGGGCGTTGTCCACTGCCAGGCCCAGGTTCAGTCTGAGAGAGAAAGAGAGTGTGTGTGTGTGTGTGTCAGGAGAAAAGCCCCCCTGGGAGAGGTGTGAAAGGGTGACATCTCGATGGAGATAAAGGCATCCGACTATACGCTGGACCCTGTCCACACACATACACACACACACACACACATACAAAGACCCCCACATTTTTTATTTTTGTATCTTCATCTCTATCTCTGTCTGTCCCTTACACACACACACACACACACACACCAGACTGATGAGAGTATAAAGAGCTCAGTCCTGCGGGGTGTTCAGTATTCAGCAGCGTCTCAATGAACAGAGAGGTTCAAGGAGAGACCCCAGGTGGAACGGCAGAGAGTTTCCCATCAAAATGCTAAACGCTGCCGGCCGCAGGATTTGACTGTGGGTGGGCGGCTCGTTCGCCCGGCAGGGCGTGGAGCTCGGGCGCGGGCCGTTCACACTCTCCTTCTGGCCGTCGCCGGAGTTGCCGCGGAGACACGCCGCCACTCTGTGTGGCCGTGCTGCAGATGTGGATTCTCAGTCGTCAGTGAGAGCTTGCTCTCTCTCTATCTCTCTCTATCTCTCTCTGTCCCTCTCTATCTCTCTCTCTTTCTCTCTCTATTTCTCTGTTTCTCTCTGTTTCTCTCTCTGTTTCTCTCTCTCTTTCTCTCTCTGTTTCTCTTTCTTCAGCCTGTTTCCCCGTCCTTATCTCTCACTCTCTCACAGTGATAACAGACAAGGTAAACAGCTCGTTCCCGCGCAAACCTTTTAGCACAGAGGGGCCTTGTTCCACGGGCACATTGCAGCCTTCTGAGTCACGACCACATGTCAGCCAATCGGGACGAGTGTTGAAACTCCACCCGTGTGGGCCGAGCCCGGTTCCTGCGAGATGTCACAGTGGGAAACACAGCGACGGCCCGATCACTAACCAAGGACAAACACACTCCTGTGTGTGGAACAAGCTCTTCCTCCAAACACAGGCCTGGGATCTGCCAAACCAGGTTATCTGTTTGTGGTTACGGTTGGTTCCCATCACCAGGGCTGGAGTTAAGTGTGGCGGTGAGGGAGGTGCATGCTGGGAGTTTTTGGCGGCGGGGAGGGACGGGGGGGGAGCAGATGTGTCGGGTCTCATCCTGCCAGTTGACCTCATCTGTCGTTCGCCGTCGACACCTCAGGTGTCACTCTCGTCGCCGGGGACAACGCCCACAGGAAGTGGCGCGAACTCTGTCTCGCCCGCTACGCGTCTGCTCGCCAGCCCCCACCCCACGGCCCCCTGGGTATTTTTAGCGCCCGCGTGGGGGTTGATTTGACAGGGGTCACAAGGCAAACCCACCAGACATTTCTCCATCCGAGTCCACAGATGACTGAGTACCCTGATAACACTAACAGGAAATAGAGGAATAAAGATGAATAGTGCTCTTTGTCAAATGTTCACACCCTGAGGTGATTTCTTATTTGAGACGGGGACATCATAAAGCAGTCACATGTTGCCTCGTTAAGTGTGTGGAGGCAGTGGCGGAGACGCATCGTCAGACAGCACCAAAAGCGCCTCTCTGTGCCTGCGGGCTTGGCGGCCCGAACGCCATCACAGGCCTGTGATCCGCTATACTTAGCTCACCTTAGCCTCCAACCATTTGGAATTAGATGGCAGAGAAGCGTAAACAGCGTGATCTGAAACATCCTGGAAGAAAGAGATATGTTTCGCAGTTACGGCGGGGAAGGCTCTTCTCGATCCCATGTCAGACAAGTAGTCCTTATCTGACACGGGGTCAATGTGTCCACCCCCCCCGCCCCCCCCAAGTATAAAAAACAACAGAAGGTCTCTGACTGCGCTGAGAAAGTAGTCCCCCAAGGACCACAGGAAAGTACATTTGAGTTATTTTGGTATTTATGAATGTAAGATTTTTTTTGTTAAATGTTAAGACAGGTGTACTATAGCTTTGTCTTCTGAAATGTGTGCCGTGTAGAACCGTCCAACAATGTTGTCTTTTATGCACTTCTGTTGTGGCGTTTATGTTAATTGTCGTAGTTTGGTTTTGTTCACTTCCTGACTTCTTTCGTCTCACAGCCTCACAGGCTCACAGCCCAGCCTCACAGCCTCACATCCTCACAGCCTCACAGCCCAGCCTCACAGCCCCGCCTCACAGCCTCACAGCCCCGCCTCCTCAGCCCAGCCTCACAGCCCAGCCTCACAGCCTCACAGCCCCTCACAGCCCAGCCTCACAGCCCCGCCTCACAGCCTCACAGCCCCGCCTCTCAGCCCAGCCTCACAGCCCCGCCTCACAGCCTCATAGCCCCACAGCCTCGCCTCACAGCCTCACAGCCCCGCCTCACAGCCCCGCCTCACAGCCTCACAGCCCACAACCTCGCCTCACAGCCTCACAGCCCCACAGCCCCGCCTCACAGCCTCACAGCCTCAAGTGACAAGGAAGTGAGGGAGAAAAGAGAGAGAGAGGAGGAGAGGCAAGGGGTAAAATAGAAACACATGCGGCATGGAGAAAGGAGGAAAGAGACAAACATGACAGTGAAAAAATTGACACAACACAGAAAGACAGAAAAATATGTGGTGGGGGGGTGAAAGAGGGGGATGGAGACATGTGGGAGGAAGAGAGAAAGGTGGAGAGAGAGAGAGAGAGAGAGAGAGAGAGAGAGAGAGAGAGAGAGAGAGAGAGAGAGAGGAGGAAGACCAGCACAGAAGGAGCGTTTCTACAGGGGCTGAGCTGTTTAATTAAAGCTGTCACACTCACTGCCAGGCTCCTGAGAACAATCTCTCTGCCCCTTACTCTCTGTACCCTCTCCCTTTCTGTCTGCCCTCTGTATCTCTTTATCTTCATGCTCTCTGTCTCTCTCTCTCTCTCTTCCCTCAATCTTACTCTCTCCCCCCACTTCTCCTTCCCTGTCTCCCTCCTTTTATTCTCCTCTGCCTCTGTCTCTGAGAGAACAGGAGAGCGGTGGTGAGAATGAGAGTCTGGCAGAGGGTACTCCCCTCAGACCTTGTCTGGAGCAGACAACACACACACACTGCACATACGCATACGCACACACACTGCACACACACAGACACACTGCACACACACTGCACACACACACACACACACTGCACACACACATGCACACACATAAGATTCACAGACACACACACTGCACACACACAAGCTTCACAGACACACACACACAAACTGCACACACAACAATGACGCACGTAGCCAGACACATTCACACACATACGTTCAGCTAAAAACCAGACCTACTGTACAATACATGCCACACACACTTAAACAAGCAGGCACTCATAGGAGGGAACCAACTAGCACAGCTAGCACCCTCCATTAGCGTCACGCCCTGAGCCCAGACTGAGGGACTGTTATGGAAAACATCACTATGATGTTAGAATGTGATGGCATTTAAATGATTGCTCTCTCATGGTAGGAGACTCTGGCTTAGGAAGGCTTACAAACTGAAGAGCATGTAGAAGTTTCCAACGACATAATGGAAGAAGTAAAAACAAAACAAAAGGAAGGGTTTGTGTGTGAGGTGGGGCGGAGAATGTGGCGACTGGGACCAAATACAAAAGGTTGTGTGGTGGGGGGGGGGAGAGGGGGGGGGGGATGAAGGTGAAAGACTGGCAGGCCTGTCAGAAGGACCACCAGGGGACACTTGTCGGATGCTACGCTACGCCATAGCGACAAACAGCCAGTCACCCTCCACTCTATTAAGCCCCCTGGTTTCGCAATTAGAAGTCAACAGCAACTCTGAAAGCTATGACCATTTTCTTGCATTGTGACAGTAAATCATTCTTCTTCACCTCGGTGTGCTTACTGAAGGCCACGGGCCGCTGAACATATTAGTGGCACCGAACGTGGCCCGTTCTCTCAAGCGGGCCTGTCTTCGTGGGCAGGGCGACATGATACCAGTCTACTTCCTGTTCCGTGGAATGAAAAGGTTCACTTGTTGCGCAGTGTAGGCTATAATGTGCCGTTGTGTGTGTGGCGTGTGTGTCAGTATGTGTGTACAGTTTGACGGCGACAGTGATTAATTGCACAGCGGGGTTTGAACAAGCCTGTTTAATTAAATCCTCAGATAATGTCAGAGTTTACGTTGCCCGGGAGACCGAGGTTTCGCTCTCCGTTCGTGCCACCAGTAGCAGTTACGTGCCGTTAATCAACTTGTGTTGATGGTAACACACGTAGCGACATCATACTTTACAACACCCCTGAGTGGCTCCAAATTACAGCACCATTGTATTGGAATGTTGACTGTGAGAGATTATTTTCAGTTCCGGGTAGTGTCAACGATTTAACCTTTGGCTTTGGCACTGATGTCAGCTGCCAAACATGGATTGTAGTTGTGTGTTTTGGCACGGTGCCTGTTTGGTTTCCTGTTGGTCCTGCTACTGTGTGGTTTCCCCTCGCCGTCCACAAGTCTTAGCGAGCTTGGAGCCTGGGAGAGCTGGACACGGCTAGCATGCTGCCTTCACCTTCAGCCCACTTAGTCATCTGTCCTCTGTAGGCGGGGGCTCAGTGGAGAAAAAGGCTCAATCTGACAGGTCCTTCGTGTCTGACCTCTGACCTCTCCTCCCCTAGGGTACCACCACAGCCTCCCCTCCTCCCCCTACACTTCCGGGCCCGAGGGTCAAAGGTTACCGCCGTCCGGCACGCTGTCCTCGGAGTTCCTGGACCAGGGTGGCTCCACGAAGGTCCTCCTCCTGATCTGCAACACGGCAGGTTCTAGCCAGCAGGCTGTCAGGTGAGTGGGAATTGGTGGAAGCGGGTTTGTTTTACAATTGGAAGTGTACTTAAAATGTAGCCTACTGATTTTGTACATTCGTACTCATTGACAGCTTCATGTAAGTATGTTTGTACTTAAATTATTATACTTGAAGTATACTTTTCGCTTGGGTGGAATTCAAATTTCTGTTTCAAATACACATACGCACTGTCATCCATCTTGAAGTTGAAGTTGTTGTTACTTCTGTCCTTTACTTTTTTTCTTATTTTTTCTTTTAATATTTTACTCTGAGAGAGAAAAATGATGAGATAACATTATGCTCTGCCATGCTCCAACAAAACCCAGTCTGAACATCAAAACCCCTTTTTACTACTTAGTTTGACATCCGTTGGTTTGTCCGCTTGTCTGTTTCTAAATGTTCCTGTAATACAGCCCTTTTCTACTGAGGGTTACTGGAACCATCTTCAGAGGAGCCACATAAAGCCTGAGTAAATAGTATTGAATTATTCAATGTCCATCTCATTTATAGACCTCCAGAGAATCCTTTCAGCCTCTGGGTTCATAGAGAGTTCTGTACATGCTTGAGGATACATTTCCTGATCTAGTCGTACGTCGGAACTTAGTGGCAACGACAATCCCGGCTGTGTGGCTGAGAGGGGCCCACACCTGTCAATCAAAGATCCTTGTCAGTTCTGTGCCCTGTCATATACAGTCTTATAGATAGTGTCGTGAACTCTGTGTGTGTGTGTGCCTGTGCCTAAGTGTGTGTGTCTGCTGTGTTGTCGTCGGCGGCAGATGACGGGTATTCCCATGAAAGGCCTCTTAATGTCAGGATGACATTTGAGTACCTGTCTAGCCCCGGTCTCCCTCCGCAGGGAGCCTCTGTTTGTTTACACCCGCTGACTGGCAGATGTCAACTGTGGTTGACCCAGATCGCCCGTTTGAGACCCCCCCCCCCCCCGTTCCTCTCCCGCTCACCCTCCCTGCCTCTCTCCCCCTCTCCTCTTCCTCCGACACTCCCCCTCTACCTCGATCTCCCCGCTCTCTGTCTCCCTACTTCCTCCGCTCTCTCTCTCTTTCCGTGCCCCTCTTATCCTCACTCTTCATCTTTCACTCAGTTACTTCCGCTCGCTCGACCTCGTCTCCCCCCCCCCCCCCCCCCCCCACTCTCAATCTGACTCTCTTGATCTCGCTCAGAAGGAGAGTAGGCCCAGCCTGTTGCAGTGGAGTTCAATCACACCGTGGTGTTATCACTATAATCTCCTTCTATGGTTGTTGATGAAGTCGGCTGTTTGAGGGCGCTGAGATTGTCCGTTTCAGCCTTCCTGAGTGTTCCGGTTCACATGAAGACTCGGGTTGTGAGAGGCCATTTGCGCTCGTCGGTCTAGTTACCGCTCCATTCGTTCCCAAATATATTTGGGAGAGTTGAAGGTTCCCCCGCAGATCTTAAACATCCTTTAACGTTTTTACATTTCAAAAGAAATAGAAATATACCTTGATCTTTTTTTATTTTTTTTTATAAAGTCGCTTCAAGTCCTGCTTGAATCCATCGTTCCTTATTTGTAGTTTTAGTGATGAGATCCATTTTTATAGATGTTGTCATCTTAGATTTGTGGACACTTTTTAAAACCAAAAGTGAGCATTAAAGTACAGTGTTCAAACACCGTTATTGGATAATTTCCTGAAAACTTGATATTCATCTCATGTAATTGGGTTTGGAAAAGTCTTGAATTGTCATGAAGGAGCACAGAGAGCCTTGCAAATTGTTGATAGACCTACCAATTATTCTTTTGTTCCTTAATTTCTGCCATTTTCTTTGTATGTGTCCATCCCACACTCTGTGTAGCCTCAAACACACTCAAATTTAAAGTCAGAAACAGAACAATGCAAAGAGGGAGAAAAGAAGCTTATGGCTTCCACTTATTTAAAGGTGGCCCGAGCGTAGGATTAAAAACAAACTTATTTGTCTAATTCAGTGAAAAAAGTATTTTTGGGGGGAACCGTACAACTTGGATCGCTGAACAAACCCCTCTTCAATCCACACTGCTTTTGGGAATGAAAATGTATAATTCCCAAATGAACTTTCTGAGTTAAAATTTACTCAAGCCTGAAATACATTTCCAATGCCACATAGCTATGAGGGTGTTTATGTTGGTTGGTAGTGCTGCTAAACATGCTATTTCCCTCACCCTCCTCTCTCTCTCTTTCCCTCTGCCCTCTCTCTCTCTTTCTCCCTCTCTCTCCCTCTCTCTCTGTCTCTCTCCCTCTCTCCTCTGTCTCTCTCTCTCTCTCTGTCTCTCTCTCTCTCCAGGTTTGGTCCTCCCTTCCATATGCGAGAAGACAGGACCATCTCATGGGACCAGCTCCAGCAAAGTATCCTCAGCAAACTCTATTATCTGATGCTCAATGGATCCCAGGCACAGGTACCGTAGGGCTGCACTTCCCTCGACACACACAGACACACACACAGACACACACACACACAGACAGACACACACACAGACACACACACAAATCTTTGAGCAAACCTCTGCAAAGTTACAGTACGATAACTTCCATGGACAAGGTTGGACACGGCCTGTGCGTCATGACTGGTGTGTGTGTGTGTGTGTTCGTGTGTGTGTCCTTCATGTCCTCAACAACTTTCCGTGTAAAGAGAAAAAGAAGAAGGGGGGAGGGGGGGGGGGAACTGAACTCGGAGCGAGACCCGAGTTGCCCTTAATTACCAAACGGGAGACATTCAATTAACTGGAGAGGCAGGGGTTGGGAACCATCTCCAGTCTCTCTGTTCACACCCAGTGTGTTTGGCGCGGCAGCACACACAGCCGCCCTGACACGGCTGATAACGTGAGAGCCCGTCAAGCCCGTGAAGAGGCTGGGGAACTGGCAGCAGAGTCATTATCCACACGCGCTGGGTTTTTATTCCGATTCCACAGAGCAGCGAGTCGGTTCGCATAGTTAACTCGCCAGCCGCGCCCCTTGGTAACACACTGGGAGCTTTGAACATTCTGGTTGGAGGTTGACAAGCCATCTTTTGGATTTTTAGAAAGGGCGCTTGGTCCTTGAATGATGTAGCGTCACCACAACCCCCCCCACCTAACCACCACCTAACCCACACCTAACCCCCCACCTAACCCACACCTAACCCCACACCTAACCCACACCTAACCCCACACCTAACCCCCCACCTGACCCACATCTAACCCCCCATCTAACCCCCACGTAACCTCCACCAAAACCCCCACCTAACCCCCACCAAAACCCCCACCTAAAACCCCACCTAACCCCTCATCTAACCCCCACCTAACCCCCACCAAAACCCCCATCTAACCCCCACCTAACCCCCACCAAAACCCCCATCTAACCCCCACCTAACCCCACACCAAAACCCCCACCTAAACCCCCACCCAACCCCCCACCCAACCTGAGACCATCACCCTGACCAACCCTTATACACACTCTCAGTCCAGTGTGGGCTGTGTAGTCACTATGGGAGATGCCATGGCGACGGTGCTGTGTCTGCGGAGGGTTTTATCCAGGGCAAACAGACTTCAGGCTCAAAGTCTCAGGTAGGCCTTAGCCCCGATAAGCCCCGGACAAGGAAATACCTTCTCCAACCTGCTGTCGTCTGATGCGTATCTCAGCAACAGGACCTGGCTCAACTTTGCCGTTTTCCCAGCCCTCGTTAAGTACTCGCCCTGTTTTTCCTCCACAGACACTTTGGGTCTTAATGAACTTGAAGTCAATTGGAATTAAAGGTGGCAAACTGCTGTGGGAACAGTCAGGTTGAGGGTAAAAACCATCTGGTGTTGACCGATAGACTCATACCTCCAGTCAATATTATGTAATTCTTGTTTGTTTTGTACATGAGGTGATTTGTGATAAGATGCAATTAGAATCCCCGGGATTAGTTTCAGATGATAGTAGTTGTGGATATAGAAAATAACCATATGGTGGATTATTTCCATCATAAGTCTCCTATAGCAATACCAACACTTAGTGTGAGTCTTCCGATTGCTAAAAACAAGTTCTTCTAATATCACACTGACCACACAGACCAATCCTCCCCACGCGAAGACTGGTCGTCTTCGAAGCTGTTCGTGTTCATCCCCTGTACCGGCGCAGGCCCGACCTTCCCTTGAACTCTGCATCGGCATGCACATCTCGTCACAGCCAGACACGGAGCTAAGCTAACTAGCTTTGGCTCACACCAACTGACTCCTGACGGCTCGGACTTCTTCCTGTTTTGACCCAACATGGCTGGATATGTGTTTTCATCATTACGTAGGGAGGGGGTCAGGGGTCACACGTTCATGTGTTCACAAGGGCGTTTTGGGGATCTCACCAGATGCCTCGCTGTAGATGAAATGCTCTGTCGGTTTTAACCCTGGGCTTTCTACAGCCCAGTTACCGGAACGTTCCGGTGCCATACCGAGGGATGGAATACTCTGGGGAGTTACTGGTAGAGCCTGTCACGGCGTGACAACCGTCTCGCTTGGAAACGCTACCTGTGGAGATGTCCGTGGGTCTTTCGATGGTGGTTTTATAGGCAAATCTAGGCCAGCCATTTTGCAAATAAATCTCTCTTACTAAAACATCTCTATGTTTTGTTTTCCATCATATTCTCTGCTTGACACACTAAAGTGTGTCACCAGAACTTGACACACACCAACATCCCTTCGCTCACACCAACACACTGTCACACACTCGACTCAACCTTCTCGACACCACCTTGAGGAAAAGAAGTTTCTCCCCTTGCTTGAAACTCACTTAAACTTTCGAGCGATGACTCACCCGGCCCCTTAGCCTTTAGCCCGTGTTCTCCAGTTCATTACGGTCCCTACCTCAGATAAGTTCAGAACGGCACACGTGAGAGCCTGTGTCGCAAAAACAAAAGACCTCGCCATTTTCATTTGCGGGTTAGGTCCTATTAACGACCTCATTTATTTTTCTTTCTGCTCTGCTGCCGCTCCATTCTCTTGTAGGCCCTGTTTGAAATGAGTCTATTAGGAACGCGATTCTGCCCTCCTCTCTCTAACAACTCTGTCAGTGTCTTTCAGGGCATCCAAAGAGCCTTAGAAAACACCTGACACACACCTCACAACTTCCTCAGTCAAGGGGCAGAGCTGCCCTGCTACGACGCGGAAAGAGTAGCGTAAACAACGCTGTTGTTGTGTCTGGTACCTGTAAGAGCGGGAACGGGATTCCAGTCACTTAAACAGCAGGAGCTAGCGTCTCTAGCGGTTCATTAGCAAACCAGACGTGTGAATGGATGGAAATTGGAAGGCTTCTCGTTTTAGGTCCTGTTTGAAATGTTAACGTCTTCCCCTCCTTGTTGTCTCCCTACAGAATGCAGGGGTGCTGTTCAAGATACGAGTGGTGGGAGTGTCTGCGGCGTACAGCTACCTGTCTCCACAGGACAGTCGGCCGCTCTACCACCCTGCCGTGGACAGGTAACGTCGGGGGAAAACGCTCCGCGGCGGTCCAGCCGTCCCATTGGTTGGCGTGGCAACACCCCACAGTTTTTCCCTCCCTCTGTATCTCTGCCACTCGCGTCTTCCTCTGCCGTGAAATATCGGCGCAGCCCGTCGCAAAGAAGCCCCCCCCCCCCCCAAAAAAAAAAAACGAGCCTCGATATCGCTCGGCGCCAAGAAGCAGCGCGAGCCCCGTTGAGAGGACGTCTCGTGCACGTTCTTCGAAAGCTTCCAGAGCCTTCCGAAAGGCCAACGAGCTGAGAGAGGATTAGAAGAGGCGTAGATAGCGGGCGCGGCGTGACGATAAGAGATGTTATTTGCTCGGTGACGGAGCGGGGTGAGAGGCGTTGGGCACAGGCACTCGGCACGCGAGCCGTGATGTGCTGTGGACCTAGAGCAGTATGGCGGTGTGCTGTTCCAGGGCTCTGGAGGACGGGGAAATTAGGTCATTTGCTAGATGATGATGGAAAGAGAGTGTGTCTGTGTGTGTGTCTGTGGGTGTGTGTGTGTGCAGGTGTGTGTGTGTCTGTGTGTGTGGGTGTGTGCAGGTGTGTGTCTCTTGAGCCGTTTTTTTTACAGAAATGTAATTACCAGTTACAACTTTACATTACTCAACCTGTGACTTCTTTCGACCCTGCCTTTCCGCCTTTGACTCTTGCCGCTCTGTCTGTGAAGATGCACCGTTTATGTAAAGGTTATTTGAGAGGTTTTGACATCTGCATTCTTCATCTGCACAGGCATACATAAACTCAGAGTAACAGGAACATAACATGGGTTGTCTGTACTGAAAAGCACGGAGGTACTGGACACTTTAAAGAGCCCCGACAATTGATACCACTGGAACATCCTTGAACGACAATGCGGTAAAGCAAATATAGTACACATGTCCAGTGACGCCGCTTTGTAATTATGTTATTCCTCCGAGCCGGAGAGCCACTTTGTCTGGTCCTCATCTCTCCGGCATATTGGTTTCTTCCCGCCAACAGTACAACTACATCAAATTCATTTCTCATACTCTCGCATGCAAGGAGTATGACCCCTGTGCACAGTTGGCCGTGCCCGAAAGAATTACATATGGAAGTAATTGCATTTTTCTTGTCTCCTTCTCCGCGTCGTGTCGAACACGATGTTCCTGGAGACATGTTCTAGCCGGAGGCAGACGGTTTCAGGTATGGGAGGAGATTGGATTACGGCGGACCGGGCTCCCCGTGAGAGCAGTGTGTGTGGGGCGGCTGTGGCCGGTGTGGGATGGGATTCTGCTGGAGGCTTGATGGGGAGCTGGGATAGCAGGCAAACACACACACATGGGGGGATTGAGGGACTGGGGGTAGAGTGGGGGGAAGGGGTGGGGGATTGGGGGAGCATGTGGAGGAGATGGCCCGAGAGAATCGACCACATAGATGGAGAGAGAGAGAGAGAGACAGAGAGGGACAGAGAGAAAGAAAGAGAGGGAGAGAGAGACAGAGAGGGAGAGAGAGAGAGAGCGGGAGGGAGGACGTTGGCCAATACGGGCTTCATTTCCGAGTTTTATTGTCCCTTTGTAATAAATCCGTAGGAATTTGTAGGCACAAACTCGGAATGGTTATTGGAGAGCGCAGGACAAATCCACAGAAGCCAGATACCACATAAACACACAACAGAAAGCACAGCGCTTTCTCCAGCCTGGAGGCCACTAGAAAGCAGTGGCGGCCCAATGTTTCCGGCATGGAAACATTGGGCCACAAATGATGTACCGCACTCCTGATGCACATAGAGGGAGACGGAGGGGGGGTGTGCAGGGGCGGACACTTCCATTCACACCGAGCACAGATGTCATCACAGCCTCGCGCTCCTCAGCGAGCAGCCCTTCCTGGTGTGACTGACAGGTGAGGGAGAAAGGGCCAATGGGGTGGGGGTGGGGGGGGGGTGCTACCAGGTCCAGCTCCACAGAGGAGAGGGGGGAACTATCTGACCGCCACCCGCCAGTGCCTCAGGGAATCTATCCGTGTGTGTGTGTCTGTCTGTCTGGGTGTGCGTGCGTGTGTGTGTCTGGGTGTGCGTGTGTGTGTGTGTCTGGGTGTGCGTGTGTGTGTGTCTCAGTTACTCTTCTTTTTCCTTCTCTTTCAGGGACACAAAGTGGCCGTAAAACCCATTTCAAGTCCTTCTTTAGGGTTCTAGAAGGGCTGGAATAAAGAAATGAAGTGGTATTGATCTTCTGAGAACAGAACAGGGCGTGGGGGCCTTGAAGTAGGACTGCTCAGAAAGGAATCGAAATCCGCGACAGCCAAGTAACAAGGCGCTGCTATGCGGGTTTTATATCCCGTATGACATATGTGTGCGCGTGTCTGGCCGTGACTGCCGATTGGACGGCACGGTGTATATCGCTTCGAAGAAGAAACGGAGTTCTAATTAGTTTATGGGTACATGGGTTCCCCCCCCCCCCCGTATGTACATGCACTCATTGACTACGCTCCCTCTATACGGAGCCGTTTTTCACATCCCCCGTTCCGACAGCCAAGCCGCGGCGAAGATAAAAGCCTCATTAATTCCCTCCACGTCCTCGCGCCGTCCCCGCCACCCCTAACATCCACGGCGAAAACCGTCGCAATTAAGCGGGGGGAAAAAACCAAGCGGCCTGTCAGGATAAATCTGAGGGGCGCCGCGGCCTCGACTCCCAATCCCCGAAACAATGACTTACTGTTTGACTTTCCACACTTTGGGAGGCCTCGTCGTATTTCACACGGTGACAGGCTTTGGGGAGACGTCTGCTCCCACGATCCGCGAGTCGAAACCAAGGCTTTTTAATGGTATTCCGTGTGCCTGGCTTCCCTGTGGAAGCCGCTGATGCATCAGGGGTATTACGGGGACGCATAATAGATCATAACAGCGACCGTGCACCTGCAGGTGGAAGGGGGGCGGGCGGCGGGGTGGGGCTGGTTGATGTTGGAGGGGTGTGTTTATCATTAGCTGGGTGTTTCCGCTGGGACGATGACCTTCCTCGGGCGTGCGGGAGTCAAACGAGCGCTCGCTCACTTCGGGACGTGCCGCTCAACTCTGGAATGAGAGAGAGAGAGACAGAGAGAGAGACCATCACAGACACACTTTCTGTCTCTTTGACTAGCTCCCTTTCCATCTCTCTGTCTCCCCAACCCCCACCACCCCTCTCTCTCCCTTACACGCAAACGCACATACTTTGTTTGACTCAACCTGTCGATTTCTCTCCCACATAGACACGCACACACACACACACACACAGATACCCAGTGGAGTCCTCTTTAAGAAGCCGTACTCTGACACTGAGTTTATTCTCAATCCTCGGATGGGGAGACTCTCCCTCCCTCGTGTATTTGTACCTCAGAGAAGCCCGCCGTGTTTCCTCAGTCTTTCAAGATGAAGAGAGATGCCGGAGTTGAAAGCCGACTTTTCGAAACTCCCTTTACATTGCCAAAGAGACAAACTTTCAGAGACAGAATTGTCGTTATATATATTCCATATCTATATTTGCCCGACTCTTTACCTACATACTGTACATAGACTATGGCTGCTTACTGGCACTGCACCGGTCGAGGTTATTTATTTCGTATGGAACCCACGACATCTAGTGGAATATTCTAGAACTGCTCATCTGGGCAGTCGTCCAAAGACCCAATTCAACGACGGGTTTTCATTTATCAAATTTAGTTCACAGACAGACAACCTGCATTTTAATTCTTGAAGTTTAACCATGCTTGAAACCCCCCCCCCCTCCCCCCCCCCCCCCCATCAACAATTTAACCATTCAGAATGCTGATGTCTGGCGAAATTGACGGAAAGGGGTTACAAGTTTGACATAGACGTCACCGTAATAGCTTTGGCGAAACACGTTGGCAAGAGTCATTAATCACATGCGCGGAGAACAAACAACCATCCCATTTACATTTATGCATTTAACAGACGCTTTTATCCAAAGCGACTTTACAAAAGAGCATAGGTCACTGATCATAACAACGAGATAGCCCCAAACATTGCGAGCAGCCAAAACATGAAGTATACATTGTGAAAAAACCAAATAAGTGCCAAGGGGAAGAACCATAAGAGCATGCAGTTAAACAAGTTACAATTAAACAACATGAAACAAACTTTGAATGTGTTAAGCGCCGTACCGCGCTCATGGTCTCCCGTCAATACTGTACAGAGGTAGAGTGTGATGTTGTATGAATACATACTAACACGTCACAAGAGAAATGACCGTTGCCAAACCACATCTATCGAAACGGGGACTCACAGCAGTGAGCGGCGTCTTTCTTGGGTCGGTGTGTGTGCATGCGTGTGTGTGTGTGTGAAGGCGTGTTTGCAGTGACTGAAGCAGACCCTGTCTGTGTTTTGTAGAGCGCTGAAGTTCACGGGCCCAGGCGGTCCTCCTCACGTGAAGCTTGTCATCGAATGGGACAACAAGATTAAAGAATGGTGAGTGTTCCAAATCCACACGAGGAGCTCGCATGCACACACACGTACGCTCCCTCACCATTAGCATTCGTAACACTGACACAAATTAGCGTGCTAATTAAAGTACTGCCTGTGTGTGAGTGTGCGCGCGTGTGTGTTGTTCATGTGTGTGTGTGTTCATGTGTGTGTTTGGTCATGTGTGTGTGTGTGTGTGTGCTCATGTGTGTGTGTTCATGTGTGTGTGTGTGTGTGTGCTCCACACAGCCTGTTTGGGAACATCCAGGAGGAGGTGGTGAGATGCAGGTGAAGGATGCAGAGAGCGTCAGGAGCCAGCAGCAGCAGCACCTGCAGCAGCACAGCTGCACCCTGGACGAGTGCTTCCAGCTCTACACCAAAGAGGAACAGGTGACGTCTCACAACACACGTACACGGGAGCTGGACACGTCTCACAACACACGTACACGGGAGCTGGACACGTCTCACAACACACGTACACGGGAGCTGGACACGTCTCACAACACACGTACACGGGAGCTGGACACGTCTCACAACACACGTACACGGGAGCTGGACACGTCTCACAACACACGTACACGGGAGCTGGACACGTCTCACAACACATGTACACGGGAGCTGGACACGTCTCACAACACATGTACACGGGATCTGGACACGTCTCACAACACACGTACACTGGAGCTGGACACGTCTCACAACACACGTAAAGCAGAATTGGTACCACCTCACAACAAATCTAAAAATCACAAGCCCTTTATTGAAACATCCTCATAACTAGAGAGGGTACAATTTCTGGGGAAATTGTAGGGTGTGCTCGCTTGCGTCGGTTGTAAGTTTTTCCCTTCTAGTGATATTTTCAAGCATTTAGCCTACTCATATTGCATATTTCATTAAGAACACCCTTTGAAACAGCTGCAAACCCCCTTTGAAACAAGCTACTGTAACAACGTTGTCACTGGCAGTATGGAATCGCGATTCAAACAGTACCGTCTGCTAACTGAAAATATGCCCCCCAAAACGTAAATAAGTTTGACATTAATGTAGGGGGAAATGGCTAATTCAAAATAAGTTTGCTAGAGGCAAGCTAGCTGCTGTTGCTCCACATTTCACTGATTGTTTGAAAGCGCCGGAAATGAGAACGTTTCTTTTGACATAAAGTTTAGCTGTGGCATTGAAGACAGTACTACACACTGCCAGTGGGTGAGCCGAGTCTGACTGAGGCTAACGTCAAAACAAGCCGTGGTGTCACTCAAATTCCAAGTTTTACACAAATCACAAAAATATGCTGACCGCGCTGGCTGTCTTCGCAATCGCCATATCTTTATAACACTGCCCTCCTTCTGATTTTTGATGTAGAATTGACCCTGGTACGAAATTAAGAAAATACTCATCAAAGATCGACAACAGCTGACGCAATCGTCAACGGAGGCTGACGGGGCTCTCACGTAGCAAACCAATCAACGTTTTTACAGCAACCTACATTAAAATCTCACCATCTGGCTGTCTTCACAATAGTCATATCGTCATAACATTGCCCTCCTTCTGTTTTGTGGTGTAGAATTGACCGAATTATAAAAATACGAAAATACTAAACTACTATGACGCTTGCATGGCTGCCGCCTAGGCAGTCTCACGGGCGACCCGCACTCGCTCAAATTACAAAGACTTTCACAACCTAAATAAAAAATCCGAGATGGCAGTTCCACTCGAAATTGCTTTCTCAACAAAACCCAATGGTTGGTAATTTGGGGGGTTGTCATTTTTCACTCATAATCCAAGCTCCAATTTGCGTGCTAGAACGTCTCTATCACGTTGTATCCATGCGTCGTTGCTAACGTGTAGTGACGTAGGCTAGCACTGCTACCCTTCGTTGACAGAAGACACTTTTCGCCACAAAAACTTAAGCTCAGCCTAAACCGTGCAACGGAACGTAAATCCCAATAGAAGCAACGCAATCGAGACCAAGACGAAACTTTTGACACCTAGGTTGTCTATGTAGGCCAAATATTGACTGAGTTTTAGGGGTGGGAAAAGAAGAAGAAGATATATGTGAGAGAACAAAGGTTGTGCCCTTGCCGAAGGCAAAGCACACCCAATAACATCCTTCTTACACAGTAACTTATTGGAAGACAGTTTGAGACATCCAAAAGGAGAATTTCTATGATGTTATATCAATGTATATAATAACACTAATGTAATGTTATATTATAATATGTAATGACAAAACATCATAACAAAGCAAACCATACGTTTCATACTGTGTACATTTTAGATAAGCATGTAAGATGACAACACATATAAGACTATTGAAGTACAAAAACATACTCTACAGCGTGCGTTGCAATACAAACCAAACAAACACAATGGATGACCACGCAATAATATTAGAGCTGTCTCTGGATTCCTGAATTTGAGCCTGTCAGACTCAAAATGATGATGACATTCTGACTTATTGAAAGCTTATCTCTGGTGTCATGCTTGGTTGTAATAAGCTAACCGTACGAGCGGTAGCTTTTCAGCCTTTTAGCCCCTATTACTTAAAAACCGTTAATGTTCTTAATTACAGCCATCTGCTTCAGCGGTTTCTTACCACCCACTCTCTCTCTCTCTCGCCCGCTGACGGTCGTGAGGCTCTGAAAGCCAGTCGACGTGGAGTCACGCTGTAACTGTCTAATGAAGTCTGGGGATGAGAGGGGCTGGGTGGCTAGCAGGGCGGGAGTGGGGATCAGGCTACAGAGGGGGAGCGTGGAGGAGTCGTACCCCGCCGTAGGTCACCCCAGGCTGGGCTGAGGGGGAGGGTGACCTGCGCTCGTCTCAAACTGGGGGATAGTGAAATTACTTGTACTGGGGGGGGGGGGGTCAGAATCCGTCAGTCTGACCATGGAAGTTACTGGAACAAACGTCCAGCTGTCGGACAATAACAACTCCTGGTAGCCTCACAGAAGTCTAACAATGTGCAATAACATTCCCATAAAAAAAGAGTTCCCCCCCTTTTGCTGCCTAATGAAAAGCCTTTCCCTGCTTCGCCCACTAGTTGGCGCCAGACGACGCGTGGAACTGCCCTCACTGCAAGCAGCCGCAGCAGGGCATGGTGAAGATGAGCCTGTGGACTCTGCCCGACATCCTCATCCTCCACCTCAAGCGCTTCCGCCAGGTGGGCGAGCGGCGCAACAAGCTGTCCACCCTGGTGCGCTTCCCCCTGGCCGGGCTGGACATGGCCCCCCACGTGGTGAAGAGGAGCCAGAGCATGAGGAGCCTGGGGCCCTGGCCCCCCCCGGCCTGGAAGCAGGCCCCCGGCGCGGCCCCCCAGCACCCGGAGATGGGCCTGCCCCCGGACTACCTGTACGATCTGTACGCCGTGTGTAACCACCATGGAGGCATGCACGGAGGACACTACACAGGTGAGGGGGCTGGGCTGGTTTGGTATGGGGGCGGTGATTGGTTAATTGGTTAATGGATTTGCTTGCTGATTGGTTGGTTTGCTGGTTGATTTCGGCAATATACATATTTCTCATATTGCACATGTTCCTGAAAAAATGACAACGTAAAGGAACATATTGCAGTGTATTCAGCAACAGACCATTATATTTGCCCTGGAAATTCCTGCAGATAAACAAGAAAGCCTGCTCATTTGGGCAGTCCGTAGCCTTGACAACATGTTTATGAGAATAGCAGTTATCACAGTCACACATAGTGTTACCGTTTAATTAACCTACGTGTGTGTGTGCGTCCTGTGTGTCCTTTGTGTGTGTCCTGGTGTGTGTGTGTGTCCTGGTTTGTGTGTGTGTCCTGGTGTGTGTGTGTGTCCTGTGTGTGTGTGTGTCCTGGTGTGTGTGTCCTGGTGTGTGTGTCCTGGTATGTGTGTGTCCTGGTGTGTGTGTCCTGGTGTGTGTGTCCTGGTGTGTGTGTGTCCTGGTTTGTGTGTGTGTGTGTCCTGGTGTGTGTGTGTGTGTGCTTCTCCTCTCCAGCGTACTGCAGGAACTCTGTGGACGGCCAGTGGTACAGTTATGATGACAGCAGTGTGGACCTGGTGCCTGAGGGGGAGGTGTGCACCCGCGGGGCTTACATCCTCTTCTACCAGAGACGCAACGTCATCCCCCCCTGGTCTGCCAGCTCCTCCCTCCGAGGTACGACAGTACAGGACTGGCTGGCTGCTTACAGTTTTTCTTAAGCAGTCAACCAGTTTCCAGTTAAACAGTCAACCATTTTCTCAAAACTGTAAACACGAAACCAAACGAAACTCAATTTCCAAAACCTCTGACTCTTCCGGCAAAATCAAACACTCGCCCCTAAACCATGTAACCTGTGCTCAAAATCAAACAATGCTTTCAGACCATAAACACAGCGAAGCAATATATCAACACTATGGAGCAATCATTAGACACAACACAACAAAATGGAGAACACAGCATCCAGGGCATGTAAAAAACATGTAAAGACAAATTTGTTTATGTTTACGCAGTAAATCCATTTACCAATAAAAAAAAATGATTTTGGATTTTGAAAAACTGGATGTTGGTGTTTCAACACCCTTTGACACTTCCCTGCTGCATGACTATGTTGAGCCTGTGTTCTGCTCCTCTCTTTCACCATCCGTCTCTGGAGGAGGGGATCCCTCACTGAATTGCTCCTCCCAAGGTTTCTTAAGTTTATTTCTCCTTTAGTGAGTTTTTCTGGGACTTTTTTCTTGTCTTTCTTGAGGGTGGAGGTTGGCTGAGGGGCAGTTCTATGGGCGTATGTGAAGCCCTCTGTGACATTGCTTGTAAAAAGGGCTATACAAATACTGTTGATTTGATTTGAAAATATTACAGTAACCATCACAACTTGGTACTGTCAAGAAAGAACAAAGAAAAAGCGGGGTAAAAACCCCCTGGTGTGCCTGATCCAGCCTTGAAAACACTCCACACTCTATGTCACCACAGGCCAATTCCATTGCCTGTAGGAGATGTATCCTCGTATATGGGTTTCGGTCATAGACCTTCCACCGCCACGCAGAGAAAATTGCTGGTTGATGTTGAACTATTATTGTATGCAGACCCCACGGTGAAGGCTGACATTGTCCCAAACCACCATTAGAAACAAGTGTAAACAATTTTGAGTCATTGTGTTTAACAGTTCTGTTTACTGTTTGCCGCCTGTGTTTACCATTTTGCAGCACAAGTGCATCACAGTGCAAGATGTTTTTAGTGAATGAGAATGTGTTTAGAGTTTTGCCAAAAGAGTGTCTGATTCGACAAAATGGGTTTAGGCCACTGAACATTTGATTCTGAGAATGGGGTTTAGTGTTTTAGCAATTGTGAAAAACTGTAACTGTCTGGTTGCTTGACTGGCTGGCTGGTTGACTGGCTGGCTGGTTGACTGGCTGGCTGGTTGACAGGTTTCCTCATAAAACATGAATAGTCATCAACCTGGCATCTGTATGAGTTCAGGGGACGATAATAACCCCTCCTCCCCCCCTCCCCCCTCCTCCTCCCTCCCCTCCCCCCTCACAGGCTCCACCAGCTCCTCCATGTCGGACCACTGGCTGATCCGCCTGGCGGGGGACAGCAAGAGGGGCAGCCTGGTGTCCCGGTCCTCCACCACCTGCCCCTCCTCCCTCCCCGACTCCCCCGAGTCCCCCGTCTTCCTGGACGACCCACCCAAGGAGGAGAAAGGTGGGGGGGGTAAGGCTTCCATCACCCCCTTTATAGTCACCTCACCAACCAATCACCGACACACGATGATATCTTTCGTATCAATAACACCCGTCTGTTTAGTATATGAATAGACTAAAAGGGGCACGACCCTTCAGTTCCGATCAGACAGTCTTTTTTCAGAGGTCAGTATCTCGTACGGTTGTCAGGGATGGTAACCTGGTGGGATGTCCCTCCCCAGGTGGTTTTGAGACCCGGCCGTTCGTGCGTGGCCTCCAGGGCCGCAGCGTGAGCATGAGGACCCCCACCAAGACCAGGGACACCCTGAGCAAGGTCCTCCCCCTCCGCTGGTCCTTCGGCTCCAAGGACCGGCGGAAACCCTCCCCCTCCGACCCCCTCCCCGACACCGGGCCCGCCCCCGCCGAGCTGGTGGAGTACCTGGAGTCGGGACGGCGGCCGCGCTGCACCAAGGACTCCATCATCACCCTGATGGCAGCGCCCCCTGGTGGGAAGGAGGCCCCCATCGGTCAGAAGGGCCCGAGGGCTCAGGGGGTCAGTTCCTCCAGCATGGGTGGTCTCAGCTGTGTGGGCCGGCCAGTTGAGGAGCCTGACTCACCACAGGTAGGAGGATTTGATACTTTTTTGATACTGTGCTCTTGAAGTACCAATTCCCTAGTCCTTTCATTGGGTTACTGATGTCTGAAGGTCTTATGTTTGTCCCTGAAAAAAATAGTGACTCACTTTGATGTGTAGTATCTCTAGCACAGTCATATATTAGCTGATAGCTCATTTCATCATCTTCTATCTCTCTCTTTCTGTCTCTCTCCCTCGCTCTCTCTCTCTCTCTCTCGGTATCTGTCTTCATCTCTCCCTCCCTCTCTCCCCCCTCCCGCCCCCACCCCGCCCCTCCCAGATCCCCGAGGGCCAGAGGAGGCCGGCATCGGACAGGACTCCGAGCCTGAGACGCAGCAGCAGCAAAGGCACCCAGCCCAGGGAGGACGTCCCCGCTCTCAGCACCAGCAGCACCTCCAACACACTGACCCGGAGGAGCACCACCAAGAAGCCCAAGCAGCAGGACCAGCAGCCCCAGCACCAGCCCCATCACCAGGAGGCCCGATCCAGGAGGAGCTCCGGAGCCGACGGGGTCCAGCCCAGCTCCAGCACCCACAGCCTCCGCGACGGCACCCTCCGGAGGGGCAAGGGCGAGAGGAGCAACCCTCCGTCTCTGGACCACCTGGCGCCCCCCGGCGACGGAGACAAGCCCCGGAAGGGGGAGGAGTCCAAGAGCCACGAGGGGCTGCTGTCGTTCTTCAGGGGGAGCTTCCTGAGGAAGGAGAAGGACGCGCGGAGGGCGAGGGAGGGCGACGCGGCAAAGGGCGGGGAGACGACGAGCCGGACCAGGAGCTCGTCCCGGGTCTCCCTGTCCAACGGAGCGGCCAGCGGCGCGACGTCGTCGGAGGGGAGGACCAACGGCGGCCCCCACCACGGAGGCGCGGCCCGTCTCGGCGACGAGCTGGCCAACGGCAAGGCGGGCCGCGGCGCCGCCGACATCAAGCGCTCCCAGAGTTCCTCCAACATCCCCAGCAAGGCCGAGCAGAGCATGCGGAGGACCGCGTCCTTGCACCGCAACGGGCTGGCGCCGGCGGCGGCGGCGCCGGCACGGAGCCTGACGGCGGACAAGCCTTCGTACGGCACCCTGCAGAGGACAAGATACAGCACCACCTCCCTGGGCCGCAAGAGGACAGTTCCCGAGTCCAGCTTCTAACAAACACGCACACTCGCGCTGATACACGGTCCCGATCGTACACTATCCTCACGCACGCATTAACTCACACACAATCACAAGCTTAACACAATCACGTGCACACTTAGTCTCACACTGACGGCCTCCCAGATCAAAGCAATAGTTTTCGAGCCCGGCTAGAGGTCCACCTAACGCACAGGCTTGTATATAAGGTGGCGCCCTCTGGTGTCGTGGAGGAGTGCAGTGCAGGTGAACAAACGCAAGCAGAGCCAAGAAATGTGTGACACTCGACGTCCCGAGATGAACGTGAATGAGTGCTTTCGTTTTTTTGTTTACATTCTTTTTATTGTGACTGTTAACAAGTGCCTGAAGAAAACCGATATGCAGTGTAGGCCAATGAGTTTGGGGATTACCCGTTGACAATTGAAAACACACATCTCACCCACACACTCTTTTACTTGCTACACGACTTGTGTCTTAATAGCAACGCGTTAGGATGACTTTAGCAACTATTTACGAACGTTTTCTCTCTCTCTCCCCCTCTCTCTCTCTTTCTCTGTATTCCAAACACATGCTGATTGTGCCCACTTGTCGTGTTGAATGTTGCGTTCCCGCAGATCTCCCTGTGGAGGCTTTCTGAAGCGATTGAAAGTACAAAACGCCTGAAGGCATGAAGGGTTTTATTGAACCTAATGCTGGGTACACCACAAGATAATCAGGCTGATTTGGGGCCGGTTTCCCCCTTCCGACAATCCTAGGTATTGTCCCGATTATCTACAGATGGTTTGATCCGATTTTCCCTTGGTGTGTGGTGTGTTAAGAGTGACCGAACTTGCTCGGAAGAACGTCGGAGCCGCCCCGATCGCGAAATCTGAAATCCTGATGTGTGGGGGGAGCCCCGAGGACAAACACCACACACTATAGGAGCAAAACTGTTCAATCTAGGACTTTTTTGTCCTTGTGTTTGTGGTCTCTCACATTCTGTAAATCTTCAAAGATTAAAACAATATTTTAGTGTGTACCCAGCATTAGGTGACTAGACTAGACATGAATGATTATAATCAGTTGCAGGTGCGTGTGATTACCCTGCAAACTGGCTGCTAGATATGTCACAGGTGTTTCATGCAAATGTTAGATCACAGTTTCAATGTTATGACGTTGCACTTTTGTGTCATGCGCACACACACACACACACTTTTTGTATGTGGTACAAGACTCAAAGGTTTTCCTGTCTGAAGGAATCAGACCAATTAATTGGCCTTCGATGTTTGGACTGTTGTTTGATCAGTAGATATACGAGATACACTTCCTATTTCGATTGGACACGAGAGAGAAGATAAGACACACATTGATAGGCTGGTACGCAACGTAGCACGGCCTGCGTTACTATGGCCAACAATAGCCTCCTGATGTAAAGCTACGTACACGTGTCGTCTGCTCTTCCCCCCCCCTCCCCCCGACCTCTCCACTCCAGATCTCACACCTCACTCTCCTCTTCTTCTGCCAGATGATTGGTAGAGCTAATCTTGGCTCCAGTTAGCTTCTTCTCAACACGCAGAGTACAATCTGTTCACCTGCTGAAGTTCTTCTTTTTTTCTTCTGAAACGGTGTTTTCATTCAAGTATAGGTTTAAGTACCCTTTAAATATGGGTGGTCAAGACATTGACCCGTTACTTAACTGAGATGTAATAATCAACCGGTGCGTGTGTCACTGCTTAAACACACGTACACACACACACTTCCACAGTCCTTTCGCCCGTACCACTCTCACCCAGTTCAGAGTGAAGAAGCAATAATAGATTTGAATGTCTTCTCACTGTCTCGGTTCACGTTTTTGCACATTCGTCTCAAGTGCTGTTAATACTGTATTATGAATCAACGTAAAAGCTCCATGTTCTAGAGTCGGATGTTATATGGAGGATGTATAGTACGTTGATGCCCCGTCGTGATTGTGGAATGGTACTGAAGCCTTGTGGCCACAGTCTCTTGAGGATCCACACTGTGACAGACGCTGCAATATTGAAACCTTTTCATTCTCCATGTATTACAGCCAAAGCACACCAGCGCATTGGCATTATTACTAGATGATTATAATACAAATAGATCCAAATAATATATCCGAATAGTAGCTTTGGAGACGAGCAGAAATGTCATGTGTAGGATAGGCTTGATTCACTATAGCTTTGATCCACTTCCCTTCGATCCCTTCGTGGTTTAGTGGAATTTTGAAATCAACTGCCTATTGAAATGACGTGTTGGTCTTTGCAGCCTTAAACAATATCATATGTTCATCGTCCACCTCAGATCCGCCATCTTAGGACAGCGCTTTGCAAAGAGAGACCCAGACTCTGTGTCAATGACTGTACTTGATGACTCATTTACTATGTCGATCATAGGGGAAACTGTTTGGCTTAGCTGAGACACAAAGTCTGTAAAGGTTCAACAGTTAGTCATCGTTTTTTTTCCCCCCCAGTAGATCTATATAGCCTAGATGCGTACCTGTCACAAAGTTTACTGTACCAAACTGAGCACTTGTATAGAAAAAGAGATTTAGAAAGAAAGCATAATAATACCATAAATGAAGGATGTATGTTTCCAGTTCTTTTGTGAAATGTGGGATGAAGATGTTTTATATGCAACTTTTCTACATTTGATAAAGGCTTTGTAAATATATGAATGTATACATAGATATATATGTACAAAGGGAGATGTAGAGGCCTCATAGAAATGGCCAGTAATGGACTTATTGGGTAACCAAGGGCAACACACAAGTATACTAGTATCCTATTTTCCCATCTGTGCTCTTCACCAAATGGGAAACACAGCGTACTATTACTGTTAAATAAGAACAATGGTTTTTATCTACCTAATATCTCTTCAAAACATGAAGGAATCTGTTTTATTTTTTCAATACTTCAAATAAAACACTCTTTATCACAATTTGGAGCGTGTGTGGATTCACTGAATTCTAGATACTAAATACTAGATATAGTAAGTAGCCAGTTAATATTTGCAGTTGCAGCAACACCATTTCCTTGCTGCTTGTATCTAGATTTTTAACCGGTTGGTTGAAAGTTCAGGGACTCCACAGAACAACATAGTGCTTGGTGTTGTCTCTGTATATGTTCCTTGTGCACACAGGACATATTGTAACATCCTGGTCCTTTCTCCTCTACCGTACCGTAACAATTATCTTTTAAATGGATGGCCATGAACTAAAGAAGTGAAGATAGAATTTCTTGTGTTGGTAACTTGTATTTCAACAAAGGAAGTGATCAATTGGAAGGGATTTTTTAGACCTCATTCAGGACTTTTTTTCCATTAACTTTGTTTTCATTGCACAGCTTGAACACAAGTTCAAAACCAGGTAACAAAAGGCTTGGCAAGTCTGTTAACACAATCAATACAAGCAAGACGTTCCCCTTAGTTGGTTTGATAAAGTTTGTATGGCAGACTAGTTTATGATGGTACCACGTGATGATGTTTTATTGACATCCTAGGAACAAGCTTTTGTGTGGAAAAAGTGTTTTTCATTGACATACATGTAAGCCCCGCCCCCCTGTTTTTCCCATCTATGGGTCGATAAAGTATTAAGTCAGGCACATTGGCATTGCTGTTTTATTTTGATGTTTAACTGGGCTGTCCATAAGTCAACAGAGACCAAACCTGCTTTAAAAAGACACAAAAACAAGATCGTAGCTTAGCTACTGCTAAGTATCACCTGCCCTAGAAGCGCTACTTGACTCTTTACTGGCTAATGGATCCTTATTGTGGTGGTTGAGCTGTATTTCTGAGCTGTATCATTGCAGAAACCTGGCTGCACAGCCTGGGATCCTTTTAGACATTTTCGCCAACATGTTCTCCCTTTTTTCTAATGTGTGATTGATTGTGAAAGAATAAACAGAGTTTCTTTCAGCGTTGTGTTGAATACATGCTTTGACCGACATAATTAAACGAGAAGAGAAAAAAAGGAAATGGCCAGGGAAGTTCAGATCATTTGAAGTAGCTCAGTGCCTGTGGTAGGCTATAGATTATATTTAAAACAGAATATTTCCTAGTTCTTCTAGCAAATGTTGCTGAAAGCCAGACCATATAACACTAGGTTAGGCCTATGATATACTAGCAGTACTAGTTTGTGGTAAGCCTAGTGGATGTAAAGCAAATCCACGCTTTTACCTCTCAATGGCCTCCTCATGGGGCAGGAAACCTATAATTGACTCTTTGCCCCCCTATGTTGCCCCCGTTTCGTGGCAATAAGTTCCAACAAACATTAGGAGGGATATTAGCCTAGGTTTGGAGCAGGGGCGAAAAGCTGATATCAACCTTCAGGGGGACAATTTGACACGTTCTCAAGAGCAGCTCCTGAGGAGTTGTGCTGCAGCTGTAATAGACAACGTTAAAGTTAAAAACATATTTAATCAGCACAAGGGCCTTCATTGCATATTAACCCCTTAAAAAACTGCCTGTCCAAGGCTGGAATGTTTCACCTCAACAAGCCTATGTTGCACGCGAGGGTTCACGTAAGGTTCATACGGAAATAATCTCCCAGCACGTGAGGACAAGTGAATAAATGTATACGTAGAAAAAGAAAGAAGCGACTTCCCTTTTGGGGGATTTGTCAGTGTGAGAAAAAGAGGTTTGGTGTGTGAGCGTGCAAACTGGTTGATTTACACTTGGCAGTTCTGAAAATTGTAGGCCAATCTGACGAAAAGTTGTCTTTTCAACTAATGCCAGTGAAGAGCCCATGGTTCGAATGCTTATTTGTGGCGTTTATATGTTTATATTGATTTGTTGCGAACAGTCAACACTGTTGACCAACGTCGTTGGGGCGTAAGCCAAGTTCCTGTTGCATTTCAACTTCATACAGTACCAGGTAGGTGAGACAATCGAGACACACACACACACCGACTGGGATTACTGGAATTATAGTGACGTAAATGTCATCTCCCTTCCACCTCTGCCTCCCCTCCAACACACACACAAGCATACACACACATTCTGTATTTACACACATTCACACTCACACTCTCACTAACACTTGCTTTACATTCACACACACACACTATCTATTTTACTGACAGTCAATCAGTACTGGTCTAGTACAACCAGCATCGTTCAGTGGACTCAAACAGAAGCAAGGACTTCAGAGTGGACACGCTCACCCAATTACAGCCATAGTTTCTGGATCTAACAAGACGTGTATCATTCACAGCAGTCATTGCTATCAGTGATATAACCCACGAAACACAGTGCTGTCTGTGCACTCATGCATTTAGTCATGTTTTATCCCACCATTAGATCCCATTGACATTAATAAGGCGTGTCCGGTGGCGTCGGGGTTGATTTGACGGAGGGTTATTCCGTCTTCATCATGTATTCATTTGGCAGCAGCCCTCATGGAGAATGTCTGACCCAACGCACGCTCCGTTGCCGGTGAGGACTCGCGACTCGTTTGTTCTGGTTTGCCGCGCCGAGGTGGTTGGTTCTCGCTGAGCATATTCACTGATATGAGCATGCGTTATATACACTGTCGTCGATGCACCCCATTAGTGTCCAATGAAAGCATAAGAGACAGGAGCGTGATGACTATCCAGTCCAAGTCTTCCTCCAATCACAATAGCACCCCATCGACCACCCCCCCCCCCCCCCACCCCACCCGCGCTCTCCAACTTGTCCCCCATATTGCCTAATAGCCTTAATGGAAAGGCTACTGCTTTGAAAGTAGTCATCTGGGCTGGATGATCACATGTGGTGTCTCCACGTCTCTGTAAGCCTGAAGGTCTCTGAAGTTCACAATGTATCTGACATGTTTAATATGGCTCATCCCTGTGGGCCGCCAGTTGAAAGGAAGGACAGACTGCATCTGGTATTGATGGAGAGCGTGTATAAAGGGTATATTTTGAGGGAACCGAGCCTTTAAGAGGTTCCTGACATAGCGTATGGTAAAGGTTACGAGGCTTTGACTACGACTGCATCCTGGTGGAAAATCTTGACAATGGTGCCAACACTACTCTTGAAATTGTATAGGAAAATATGTCATTTGTATTCTTTGTTGAGGTTGGACAATCAATTTCAAGGGAATGTAAAGTTCTCCTTGTGCAGTTTAAGACCGCTTTTATTGGACACCAAGCAGAGTATTCTATACTATGCTGGCAGTGGGAGAGTTCGAATGAGACCTTTTTACATACTGTATTTCAAATACAACTGCCAGATAGAATTATTGCACAGTCATCCATTATCATGAATGCAACACTGACAGGATGGGATGGGAATAATATACTGTATGTGAATATGAATGTGCCATGCCAGAATTGATTGGTCGAAAACAATAAGAAATTAAAAGTATGATATAGTCAAGTCAATTTCATTTATCCCACTAGTGGAAATGTGTTTGTAGACAGGTATATAAACACATTCAATCCATCATAAATACTACATAAACAGCATACCTGACACCACACAGAGACAACAACACAACACAGTACAGTACAAGGATCCCTTCATGTTGAAACCCAGAACTAAGTTCCATCAATGAACACTTAGTGCCATTCATTGATGCAAATGTGGCCTCCCAATAGCAAAACAAACAAAAGAGTCCCCAAGTCTTTTTGTTCTGTGGGAGGAAACTCGATACCTTCTTCCTGAAGGCAAGAGCTCAAATAGTAGGAACTATCAACATTGGCCAGGCAGGTCTCACTATGGTTCCACTCAGAGACCATATATTCCAAAGCTCGCATCAATAAACATTGAAAATCACGTCTGTTTACCTTGTCTCATCACCTAGCCAGAAGCAGCAGTGTGGTCGTGCAGCTTGAGGCTCGGTGAACTTTGCATTTCTTTTCCCGGAATGTCATGATTTCCGCTCAAAGCAAAACATGCACCTTAAAGCCCTTGCTCCATTATTCAAAAATGATTGCTGCCCACCACATCATTTATACAACACCTAGTGTTGGCACGTAGTTCATGTATTGCTATGCAGACGTTTGATCTGTCCACACAACCTGAGTTAATAAAAGAGGTTCTTTCGACTCATTCTGTTCGACCACAAGCCTCCGTCGCACTCCACTACAATGACTTCTCATTTTATGCGAAAGGAAAAAAACTTTCAAATTCCTTTTCAAAAAACATTTGTTCCTGAGGAGAAGAAGAGCTGAACACATGTATGATTATTTCTCTCACACACTGTTACCCAATGCAATCCTTGTGTCCAATCAATTTCAGTTTCGCTTGCGTAACCTCTTCTACACGGCCGTCTCTCCTTTTCCATACATCTATCCCACTTAATCACTCCTTTGACTAGTTCTAGAAGAGCCATGGACGGTCTGTTATCAGCCTGGTGAATGGAATGTGCTCATACGGAAGTGGCCTTCATCTTCCCTTCTCAGTTTCTTTGTATGTGGTCCAGGAGGTTATTATTTAGAACATCCATCACCTGTTGTACCACTTCTCGAGAAATCGTTAATGTACTTCACTCCACCATAACAAAAAGATATTTTGGAAAACCGTCTCCACTTGAAGACCAAGAAGTGCCAGGACTTATTCTGTTTCTTAACAGGATAAGGTATTTCAACGCTTTAGGCTTGTACTTACATTTAGACTTTTCTTTTGCATTGCCAGTCCCTCATTGTTGTTGTGATATAACCTTTTGGCTCAGGGAAGAAATGTACCAAAGACCGCATCAAATCTAAGGCAAGCTAGAACATTTCTCAAAGCTATTCACAAATGTGACAAATGAAAAGTACTGTCGATGAAATGTATCTCATACATTTTTATCCATGTTTCAAATGGTCAGGCAGGTAGTCAGGCAGGCTGATATTATGTGTTAGGAAATGACTGAAATAATGACTGTCATTTCATTTGAAAAGAAGCTATCAATTATATTGGAACATTTGTAGTCCAGTCACCTGGGCAATAACTTTTATAAAATGACATTTGGAAAATGTATGCAGGGGTTTATATTGAGGTTGAAATTTCTGAGGATCTACTGGCCACTTCCCATTCCCTTCCCCTCTTTACATACAGGTCAACACGTTGAGGTCTGAGGGAAGTAGAAGATAAAGGTTAAAACATTATGGAACAACTCCTGATTTACCAATAGACATGATTTGAATACCAAATAGGTTACTTAATGGAGATGCATTAGACTGAAACGATTCTGGCTTCTTTCTTCTATTGACGGTGGTCCTTTCAGCTTCCCTTTTTGTAAATTGTGTGATTGAAAAAACGATATGTTGTGCTTTTCCTGTGGTATCAACACATGCTTTGGGGCAGATGGTTCCTGTTTGAGGGGTTTATTTATTATGCAAAATGAGTAAATGCTTAAAAATATCAATAGAAAGGAAAACCCTAGGGGAAAGTTGAAGTCATGATATAGGTTAGGACCATTTTTACACAGGATTGCCCAATTTCTTTGTTGTGGTGCAAGTGTTTAAACTATGTGAGGCTGCCACATATCATCATTAGGCATACCTCTGGTGCTAAGGGAAATTAGAAGAGAACCCTGTTTCATTCTATACTTTTGCTCTTATTATTTTGTGGTGTAAATTAGTAGCAACAAATGTATGTTGTATGCTTTTTAATGTATGTAATCTTAATAACTAATAAGTATGCATACTTATTTAAAATATACAGAAATATCAGTTGAAGTACATGCATGAAAATTCTCCAAATGTTTAGATGTTTGATATTAGTTTAAACAATGGGTTTGGAGGTGTTTCTGACAAGCAACAGGAATAACAAGCGGGGGTCTTTTGGTTTTTGTGTGTGTGTGTGAGCAAATCTTAGTTCTTTGGTGCACTAAGCAAGACCACGTCAATACATTTTCCAAGTCAGTAAGACTTGTGTTTCTTGTTCCTCTAGTGTGACCAAATAACATGCTACAGTGCACTGCTAACGTAGCATCACACAATGAAGCTTCTCATCTACGTCAATGACCCATTATGTTACAAGAGGGCGTCTTCTGTGTCTCAACAGGATGCATGCATCACCTGTCTGCACTTGACTCCTTCCTTTTTATCCTCTTCTAATGCCCCCCACCCCCCCCCCCCCACCCCCCCCACCAGTGACTCAAAATATAATTTTCATGATATTTCAAAAATGATCTTGACATTTTCAATCATTCACCCAAGGAATCTGGGGGGGGAATGAAAAACAAGACAAGATCCTGCTAAAAGTTATCGTAATGTATTTTCAATATGCTAATATTTTGAACTGTAGAAGGTTGCATTTTACAAGCCTCTTGGCTTTATTGTGTTGTATCCTTCCTGATAGCTTTTGGGTTAAGTGTATGTAAATGGGGAGATTTTCAAGAGATTCAAGTGTGATCCTAGAACAGGGGTGGGCAACCCTGGTCCTCAGGGGCCGCTGTCCTGCATGTTTTAGATGTTTCCCTGCTCCAGCACACCTGTTTCAAATGAATGGGTTGTTATCAAGCTCTGTAGAAGCCTGGTAACGACCATTCATTTGAATGTCCTAGAACCAAGCCCATTTGTTAAATTGTAGGAAACACACAAGTGGTTAGTCAACACACCAAAGTAGAGTCATCAGATTATCCTATCAGATTATTATATTGTTTATGTAACACGTTTCCAAGTCACCAATTAGAATAATTTACATTTAGACCAAATGACACGCTACACTATTGATTACTTTTAAATTGTGTCTATAAATGGCTTGAACATAGTTGTTCAGTTTGGTTAACATGCTTCTTGACAACACTGCTAAAAAGTACATCTCTCAGCAAAGCATGTGTATGTCAAATCAAATCAAATCAAATTTATTTGTATAGCCCTTTTTACACGCAAGCATGTCACCGAGGGCTTCACATACGCCCCTAGAACTGCCCCTCAACCAACCTAAACCCTCAAGTATGTGATGAGAGTAGCCTAATACTGGAGCTACTAACACACAGCATACACTATGGAGTTTAAACTCTGACATCCACAACTGTCTCACTCAATAAATATCCCATATGCCTCATCAAAAATTCATCACACAAATCCCAGAGATGGAAGACAAGGTTCTACTAAAGTGTTTCTTCATCTCCAGTCAATCTTTTACATTCATAGTGGTTTCTTTTTGCACCAAGCTTTCATAATACTGCCCCTTTTTGCCCTCTCAATGATATGAGTGAGTCAAACCATGTGCTGAAAGTGAGGAGAGTTTTTGTGTAGCATCTACAGAATCGCTGTGATTGAGGGATGTACCATGAATAGGACAATCAACCTACTTTACAATAGGTGTCATTCCACTCATTGGACCCTGGGACCAAATAAAGCTCAGTTTTGTCATAGTAAACTGACAAATGGGAGGGATGATCGAATATCTATCGACCATCTAATTGAAAATCTGTTTATGGTGAATATTAATTTTAGTTGCCATGAGACAGCTGGTTGCCATGGAGAAATGACATGCTGGGTGTGAGGTATAGGCCTATATCCATGTCTCTAGGAAGGGGTGTTTATGTAAAGAGGACTAACGGTCAACAGTACTGGAGGCCTATGTATTTTTATTTCTAAATTCTTTGTCCAGAAATTGTAGAAGTAACATTTGACAACAAACTACATGATCAAACAATGTAAGCAAGTTAGATTTCTGGCTTGAGATAAAGTTTTTTTTCCAAGTTGAGCATAATGCACAATGCTAAAATCTCACAACAGAACACAACCAGGTTATACGAGACAAAGCTAAGAACAGGTAAACATCAGTTTATGAAACCATTGATATTTATAATATATATATATATATGTTTGCACGTGTGTTCTAGTGTTACAACTTGCTCACAATTTTACAATTCATTTACAAACAATTATAATAATGTAATTGCAACAATGACTTACACAATAAGCTTGATACAGCCTGCAAAACACTGTACAAAAATACAACCTCAAAGCACTATTAAGGACTAATAAAAAACAGTAGCCGACATGGCATCGACAATGTTCAACAACATAAACAAGAACACTTGGAACCTAGTCAGTCTAATAGATTTAATTTAATCTAAATAGAAAATGTACTTCTTTCAGCTTACTTTTCAATAAGACCCTGAAATATTTACATCAAAAAGTGGTCCAGAAGTT
>CM042860.1:6946673-6989173 GCA_023658055.1 Thaleichthys pacificus
GGGAGGTACAGGAGAGACCTGAAAGAGGGTTAGAGGGAGGTACAGGAGAGACCTGAAAGAGGGTTAAAGGGGAGGTACAGGAGAGACCTGAAAGAGGGTTAGAGGGGAGGTACAGGAGAGAAACTGTCTGCTGTGCTCTCCGAAACATGAGCCATCCCTTGTTCCTTCCTAATTGAATTTCCACTACAGATGATGGAGTCTCGTCCTGTCTCCAACCGCATGCCTCACAGCCGTCGGCCTTGGAAGCTTTTCCATTCCTTCTCTGAATCACTCCCCAGCCTCAGCTGGAACTCCTCATGTTGTTGGATGCAATTCAGATGGCCTATGAAAATGCTCCCTTGGTGACATGATGCTACAGAGTATGCCCTATCGCATGGGCTTTTCGTCCATGATTAGATTAGCACTCCGGTGTTCGGTACACTCGATATCTATCAGAAGGCAAATGCAATTCCTTAGCTTTTGTCGATTTCTGTGTTGACGTCGAATCACAGGAAGTCCTCCATTGTAAACCTTTCCTGGAAAAAGAAGCTGTAAGAAGACGAGCAACATGTCTTGTCAAATAATTCTCACTGTCAGCTGTGTTCTAAAATGATTACACAAGCACAAAGACATCATTTCACAGAAACATTCATTTAAGGAGGATGTACAATAAGGGTTTAACATTTTTTAAATGTTGTATTTTTTTATAAAACAATGTTTTGAAGGCTAGGCCTAACCCAGCCCTGCCTGTGAAAGGATCATGAGGAGTCTGAGGTAGCAGTAGATGTCAGTCAACCTCAAGTCTAAATATAGCGCCAGAGAAGTGGAAAGAAAAAGGACCTGACAGGAACCTGGCTGGGCGCTGTGTCGGCGACACTCACACAAAAAGAAAAGCATCGTCTCTGGTCGAACAATGAACCAACTCAGAGCTCACCTCGTCTGTGTGGATGGAACATTCTAGCAAGGATGTTGGGTGATTTATGACCAAACCCAGAGATACTGTACCAGAAAGCCCCCCCCCCCCCCCTTCTTGACAGAGCTGACTTAAAGAGGGAAGCAGTCTTCCACAGCACTTCTCCAGAACGCTCAAGGCTGGAGCTGAAATAGAATGTAGCCTAGCTGCTCTCCTGTAAACCAGATGCACTGTAGCTTCTGACACAGCTAGTGAACTGTGAGTCCCTGGGCAGCCACTCACCTGCTAAATGGACAACTGTTAACGTCCCTGGAGAGGAGCTGTCAGGGCAGATCTAACTGCTCTTAGCTTAGCATGCTGGCACTAGACCGAACAACCAGAACCTGTCATGAACTTATGGTTGAACCACAGCACAGTACAATTACAGTCAATTTGGTCCTTTTGGTCCATTTTGTGCCTCAGACATAAACATAAACAAACTGTAATCACAGTGTTAATGATGTGACCTGGTTACCAGGCAGATTTATGGTGTCCTCCATTACGGGGTGAAACATGCTGTTGGGGACACTTGAGCTGACAGAGGCGGAAGGAAGTGGGGAAGGAAATAAATGCCAAAATTGATCGTGGCCATTTATAGACTAAACGACTGAGCAGAATCATCCATCCTCTCAGTCAGACCTCCAGTGTCTAACGGCTGGAAGTGTGGAGGTGAGGGGAAATAGCTACACCGCCACACCCTTCAGTCTCCTGTTCACCTCTTTTCACCTTCAGGGTCCCCTTAGAGAGAAATGGAGAGGGAGGACAAGAAAGTGGGGGAAATGCAGAGGGGAAGGCAGGAAATGTAAAGCTCTGGAGACATGACCCGGTTTGTTTATTTTTCCTCTCTGCTGCCTGACAGATGGGGAGGGATAAGGAAGAGGGAGAGAAAGGCGGAAACCAACCAGAAGGTCCCAAGCTGGCCATTTGAATTCTTTATTTCTCTCTCTCTCTCTGTCTCTCTCTCTGTGTCTATGTCTCTTGACAAGTCAGGAAGGAGAAAAGTAAACACACGTTCATGTGCCAGGATATCTCCTGTCACCACCATGACATTGTACAGCATTTAACATGGCAGTGTGGTTTGAAAAGGTCATCACTATGGTGACAAGGGGTCAAATGTTGTTTTGGAATTTGATGTGATCTTACTTTGTGTTTATGTGTTCTTTTGAGGTACCATAAATGGCCTAGCGGAGGCCATTAAAGTCTTGTGTTCTGCCACTTGATTGGCTCATTGAGTTTTTAATTGTAGGGCGGCAAAACGTGACAGGACATTGACTAGTGTTTACGTTAGAGAAGAAGTGCTGTTGCTAAAAGGTTAGTGAGGAAACATTCACTTAGAGACCGGTGGAAAGATTTCCAGATGCTTTTGCTGTACAACATAACAATATGTACAAGTGAACAGGTTATGGCTATGAGTCTCGCTAACAAAAATGTTATTCTGATGTTTATGTAGCTCCCTTCCCCCACAGCCTTTGGGCCTTTATGATGCTTATTAGCCTTGGATATGAAACTGACCTAATTATGAATACTTATTAGAAGGAGTAGCACTGACACAAGGGCTTAACGCTGGCTGGCATTGAGCATTGGTGTTTTACACAATCGTGTCGAGTTGATCAGTGTAGACAGGTCCCTTTGAACCCACCCCAGAGAATCGCTGTGTGCCTGACCTCCCCTCCTGTCTGTTTTGGCACCAACTGCTCCATTTTCCCAAGGAACCTCCTGGGATTTGAGAAAAGCTGGGAAACGAAGCGAAAATACGAGTGTTTAGTTGTGTTTGAAACCTGTTTAAAAAGCTCTGCACTCCCAGAGGCTATGGGCTCGACGTCGCAATCGTGTTCACTTAGCCTCAGGGCTACAGTAATGGAATCTCACCACGGCACACACTCTGCCTTCCTCCTGACAGCGTCTTGCGTTGCACAACTCTTCTGCCGTGAGCAGAAGCCATGACAAACAGGAAGCTTGGCTTCTCGTTCTCCTCTCCGCACATGCTTCCCCGCACCCACCCTAATGCGTACTCTCTCACTTTTCTTACACCAGCACACGCAATTCATTAGGATCTTTTTCGACGTCCGTCTCTGTTGAAGACGTGGGCTTTTATCTACTGTGGTGCAAGCCTCTCAAACGTGTTCTTCTCTACCTGTGCAAACAGTCTTCTATCTAGGGAGCTCTCGTTTCAAAGGGCTCTCAAAGCCCAGTCAAGCTGTAACCCAATTTGCTAAACCACCTTCTTCCAAGTACACCGCAACACAGATCTAGCTTTAAAGGACAGGCACAAACAGGCTCTATCACTCTGTAGCTGTGTTTTCATTGCGAATCCGATGTTCCTTCTGCGTAACTCTCTAATGTCGACACAGCCGGTTAATGATCACATAGCCGGATATCGATTGTTCTGCCTTTCATTGACGTCGTCCGAGAAGAGACGCAAGAAGCCGGTAAACGAGTTCCCTTTATTAACTGTCTCTCTAACTTATTGAGACAAGGGAAGTTGCTTTCCCCTGTTCTCCTTCCTTTTTCTTGTCATGTACTCTGTGTACTCTCTGTCGACCTCTCGAAGATAGGAAGCTACTGTATGGGTGGTTCCTCTGACGAGGAGATATCAGTACCACGACCCTCCAGGTAGCAGGAGCCTGGAGTGGGAAGGGCGATGGTGACATGGACGTCCTGACTCACGCGCCTCCTCCACACTCAAGCGCTCCCTCACGGTGGCAGGTGACTCAGTTAGCAGTTGCGTGCAAGCAAGTGGCGCAGGCCGTCTGCTGCGTCGTTTGAAGGTGAGAGTTTGAGGTAGTAAAGATAACAGGGGGTTGGATGACTGGCGCTCAGCACCAGCCGACCAGAGAGTGACTCATCCTTATCTCATCCTGAGGCCTGTTCCATAAAGGCCGCTCCAAAAAGCTGGACTTAAAGTCCCAAACCAGACTTGAATTAGCTTAACAAGTCAAGCGGGGTTAAAGCGTTTCCATAAAGGCCCATTTCAGCTCACGCACTCCTACTAATTCAAGTCAGATTTAAGCAGCCCGAGAGGTAAAACATGGATCATACAATCCACCATGGCAAAAAGCAATGCACACGGCCACGTGACTTCTTCCAGAAAGAACGTTCCCTTTAAGCAGCTTCCCTCATCCACCACTTCATAAAAATAAAATGACACGCCATGATTGACGTGAACGATAGGCTACGTATGTCGAGGTCCTTTTTTAAAGACCTTTACTTTTTTTTAGACCTTTACTGTTTAAAAAAAAACAGACACCCTCTAAACACATTAAATTAAATGGACTTTTTTTACATTGTTTTATAAATAGCCTACTATTAATCAATACATTATCCTGTAGCTTAACTTTTTAACATGGTTTTTGTGCCGGAAAAATTAAGGAAAGATGTACGGATTTAGGTTTGTTTTGTAATTGTAGGCTACTGTTAAAAATGATGTAGCTATGATAATTATACTGGGATCATTTAGATTGAGAAATAGGCCTATATGCCTGATGCCTAAACATTTGAAATCACAAACTACCATATAGCCATACATTTTACGTAGGCTATGTAGGTATGTATCATTCTGAAATCATTGTTCATCATTGTTTAATGCATTAGGCTAAATGTTGTAGCCTAAGTATCTAAGTATTTAAGTCGATTTTCTATAAATGTAGCCTGCAAATTGAAGTGATGAGAATGAGGAAATGAGAATGTCCGTGGTAAATCCATCATTTTCCTGTTGGGTCAGTGTTACAGAAACGTCTGGTTAAGCAACAACACAGGCTAAGCCTGACAGCCTGCCCCGGACCAGGCTAGTTTTGAAGCATAAGTTGCCATAGTAACTGAGTTCGAACTACGTTGAGCTGGCTTTATGGAACCGAATGAACTAGAAATGAGTCTGACTAACTGACATAAGCTTGGCTTATTCGTTAAACTCGCTTTATGGAACAGGCCTCTGGTGTGTTACCCCAGACTGGACTTGCGATGTGCTTTCGCTTACCGGCAGTGTACTGCCTTTTCCTCTGGTCTCTCTGTCCGTTCATCCCTCCCTCACTCTCTCTCTTAAATCCCACCAGTCCAATCCCCATGCTCGTTATAAATGTCCTGGGTGTAGCTGGATTAGCGGTGGCATTGTTGATGTCTTAACCCTGTCCTTGCTGCAGGAGCTCCTCTCTGATGAGACAGGACCGGGGCCAGACAGACATCCTACATCAGCGCGCTCATCTCAAGTAATGAAGTCTCCAGACGTTGAATAATCCTGTTCTTTATTTCATGACTGGAGAGAGTCGACTGCTGAACTTGCTCAGCAACTCGCACAAGGCTTTGTACTCTTGTACAGGGAGGGAGGCCAACCTGAGCTGCCCGTGTTTCTGTGTGGTTTGATGGTCGTTCCCCCTGTGGTGCTTCTGTCTGGATAGTCTGCACACAACTTCCCCTCTCGCATTCACCTCACATAGTTCATTAACTGTTATCAGGCATCGCCTGTCTTTTAACATGCCTCCGTGGACACCTTTGCTCGCAGTGTATCTTCCTGGAAACAAGATAAACCTCCAAACCCTCCTCTCTCTCTCACCCACTCTCTCACTCTCTCACCCACTCTCTCACTCTCTCATCCACTCTCTCACTCTCTCACTCACTCTCTCACTCTTTATTTCTATCTTTCTCTCCCTCTGCCCCAATCTCATTATTCTGCTCCCCTCTCATGTATATTCATGTCTCGCTAGTATTGCTGAAAAACCTTGTTCCGTGCTACAAGCCCAAATAAATAGCAGGAACAAGAAACTGTGTTTGCTGGTGGGCCATTAGCAGCCAGAAGGAAGCCATTCTGCCGTGGAGCCCCCTGTGGCCATGCCTGGATTAAAGAAGCTTGTTGTCTGCCGCTTTGAATTCACACCCGCGCTATAATCCAACGATTTGATATCCACCCAGTCCTCTGAGAACTAGGCTACTCCTCAATGGTAAATCTCTCCTCCTTACTGCCCCACTTCACCTCCTCCGCCTCCTTCCATCCTCCGGTTTTCCTCCTGCTTTCGGTAGAGGAGGAAAAAGGAAGTAGGGGAATTCATAAATCAAATGAAAGACGGAAACCGCATCTTACTCCCACTATATAGTCGAGAAACAGCAAAATGTGTTGATTTAAATTTGATTTCGAATAAACTGAAGTCTGGACTTGATAAGTGGGGTCCACGACGTGATGGAAGAAAGCTCGGTGCTTACTGATGGACGTGGCCGGTACACAAGGTGGGGTCCAGCTTTCAAATGCAACACCACCATTTTAGCAACAGCATTGCAACCGCCATCCTCCCTCTTTCTCAATCCCTCCCCGTCCCTCTGTTTCTCGTGTTCCCTTTTCTCCCCCGTCGTGATCTCTCGTTCTTTCTTCACTCTGTTCACTCCATCTGCTTTTTGTCTCCTAACATTAGTGTAATGACTTCTATCAACTGGATCTCCCGGCTCACACAGGCTCGTTATACCCCTCATTTCCTCCCCACCTGTCACACAAACACACACACACACACACTAGTCAGTCATTCTCAACCTCACTAAGCGACACTCATGGATACAGACAGACAGAATTGCGGTCATATCCAACACTTGCGTTTGATGTGAGTCATGCACGTATCTCGGTCATGTGACTCGGGTACCTGGATCCTGTTATTCGGAAGACATATTTGAATAGCGTGTGCCGTCATACTCATTTCTCTCAGTCTTGATGAGATGTCATGGCAGTGGGGAGAGAAGGAGGAGTCCAGACTGTAGACAGCTGTGGAGGAGGGGGAGCACAGAGACCTCCTTCTCTGTTACACCAATTACCACCACAAGATCAACCAGTCAGAGCGTATTCAGGGAAGGTTGTCTACACACACACACACACACACACAAATAGGTATACTGTAGGGGAAGTGTGCACTCTGAAATGCACGAGAATAATGTGTGTGTTGTGTTTATGTTCGCCATTGTTTGTCTGTCTGCTTATCCCTCCTGAACCCTTCATCTTAGCCGTGGGGGATTTCTTGAGGGAGAGAACCGAAATCGAGGGCAGATTTAGCATATGCAGATTTTTTTTCTGTCGAAAAAATGAGGTAAGCTCAGACACAGCTTGAGGTTATTTCTGGTTCTGAGGGGGGGGGTTGTACATTGGTGTGGAAAGCAGAACAACAATAATGACTGGAAGAGCATTACTGTGTTTCATTACGGCTCACCCATATCACCATTTCCCATTTGTCAATGCATTTGGCTCAACCGAAAGAAACTGCATGCAGTGCGGTTTGTTTCCCCTCTCTATTCATGTGCATTGTTGTCTTACCACAGCTGTTTAGAGTGGCGGTTAATTTCACTTGTGGCTTGGGAAGAGAGGCGCCATCGCTAGAGTGGAGCAGGACTAATGTGTGTTTACTGAGACTCGCCAAACGCCAAAGAACACAGGCAGACATTATGTCCATGGAGATGAGTGGCCCTCCTGTGTTCCGTTGTGAGGGGCAGCATTTTCAGCAGGCTCTTCGGTGTGGTAAACCAGAGATCTTCTTGTTTAAGTAGTGGGTTGAGCCGGAGGGTGTTTTTTTTTGGTCAAGTGTAGGTGGCTGATGTGGTTTTAGATGTATATGAAAATACATTTTATACGTGCTTGTTATAGAATATATTTTGTTGGATAATGCCTAGAGACAAATGAGCACAGCATGCAGCATTTTAAATGCCATTGAGAGATGAAGAATGAATATCTGACTAAGTCCCGGTACTGGTGAGAGGGTGCCAGTTCCCCCGGTGCATCGTGGGCCGTGTTGACGCTGACAGATGGCGACTCGGTGGAGGCGTTGTGGTTGCGGTCACCGTCTGGCCGCCACCGTGGAGACTCCAGATGACAGCGTTCAGGTTGACTGACTTGTTTGACCTCATGTGGGGTCTGTCTGTGACAGGAGTTTAAACCCTCGTCTGGTCTTGGTCTGGGCTTCTGTTGTTTATGTATTTGAAATACTTCTAAATAAGGGTGAGGGGAAATATGTACTTTCTCTATGTCTGTTAGATTTTTTTTTCATGGCAATTATTATTTGTTCGGTCTCATTTAAATTAATGTTTTTACTTTCATAAGTTTTTGTCTTTTGCATTTTTCTCTGATTTCTCCTGCAGGTTTTAAATGTCAATTGCGACAACAACTGGTACGTGGCTGAACTAAATGGAAAAGAAGGCCTTGTCCCCAAGAATTACATCGAGCTGAAGCCACACAGGTGAGCCAACTTGCCATCCGCTCCACCCTACAAAGTCAAAACGTCTGCATTCATACCGCTCTCCAATCAATAAATCCTCTTGTTCAGGAAACCGAAGAACCCTAGCTTTAACAAATTAGCGGTTTCCCTAGAGGCTAAGAGGCTGTTTGTCCTTTTGGGTCCAGCTGGACGAGAAGGGAGGAAGTCCCCTTCATGACACTGCCACCTGCTCCTAGAGGCTCTCCCACAGGAAACCCCAGCCCCCTGAGCCAGTCAGACAGACCCCCATAATAACTATATAATGGAGACATCCATTAGCTTTAAAGTGCTTATCTGTGAGAGTTGGGTCTGCCTCAGTGAGCTTATGACTAATTAATCAGCCTTGGTCGGTCAGCCTTTTAAAAACTTGTCTTTTCAGTACCTAAGTTCTACTTTTTCACCTCACGAAACACAGCATAGTCCACATGATATCATCCAATCAGCTCTGGTTGGTTGAAGGCGCCCTACCAAAAAGAATGACCCGTTGTCACTGGGACCACATCAAAGAGCGTCCTTTCCCAGAGCAGGAAGTACTGTGGACAATAGGAGGATATCCACTTTATCTTCTTGCAGTTACCCTCAGAGAAATCACAGCAGGCTTGGCTGTGTTCACCTCAGCGTTCCTCTCATAGCAGCGCTGGTACTGGACGTTAGTGTCAGTTACAAACAGTAGCATTAGCTAAATGCTAACGTTAGCTAAATGCTAACATTTTGTGTTGGTGGTATGTTGTTAGGGTCTCTGTGCTTCTAAACAAAACAAGACCTGGGTAGACAGAGCATTTGTTTCTGACAGGGCTTTCTGTAAGGAACTACAGAACAGTATCAGTCTGTCGCTAAATACAGACACTGTAAATTGTCCATGTCGACCTTGCTCTGTTATGTTACAATGTTTGGTCTATGATCCTCTCTTTCCAAATTATCCCTCAGCATACACCTGACACAGTAACACCATTACCTTCCCTTTTGCAGTAATTAACGGAAACTTTCCAATTATTTACAAATGTCCCAAAGCCGTTTTTAAGCAGTAATTGGGTTACAAAATCTGGGTCAACTGAGCGTTGAACAAGCTTTGCAGGTGCTTGTGGCACCCGTTTTGAAATGACGGTTTGTGGCGTTGACAGTTGGTTCCACGGGAGAATTACGAGGGCCAAGGCGGAGGAGATACTCTCCAAGCAAAGATTTGACGGGGCCTTCCTCATCCGAGACAGCGAGAGCACTGCAGGAGACTTCTCCATTTCTGTCAGGTACTGTATGTCCATGTTGTCCTTACTGCAAAAGGTCAAACTGGACACTTCACACACAAACACAGCACACACAGATTTCTTAACTTACATTATATATTTTTTTAAGTACTATCCTGTATAAAAGAATCATATGAATTGTACCATTCATATCATATATGACAGTTGGTGTATAATACAACTCCGCTAATCACTGGTCTGTGTTGACCAACCTGTTGCTGTTCCAGTCTTGATGCAAAGTCTGTCTGGCGATGGCTATCGGTTAAATTGCCTGTCATTGTGTGTCATTTTGGACACACCTGGGGCTATAGAGAGCCTTATCTCCTAGTGAAAACACTTTAGTCTGCGTCAAACTGCTTTTGTGTGGTTGCTACACAAAGCATTGCGGTCTGACACTTACCCCAAAAACTGCAGAGCTAATACGAACTCTTGGGAGGAAAAGATAACAGGTTTTCATTGTCAGCATATTATCCTCACTCCATTTCACAGCTTCAGGGCTGTCGGAAATCCTCGTTAGTAATGGAATCTCATGAAATATACAGCCCTCTCTTGCATTTTGATTGGGCCGAATCATAAACTCATGTTTCACAAGTGAGAGATGGTGGGTGGGCGGATGGGGAACTGGGACAGCAAAGCCTAAATCATTCATGGGCCTGGGAGGGGTGGGCACGGCGACACAGATGGCTGGGACGTCGAGCCCATGAACGATAGGGTTCTTCACACCTTCACTCGAACACACAGTTTAGACATCTACAGCCAAATTAACCCGTTGAGTTGGGGGCCTAAGTGAAATCGGATTTGAAATCCTTTCATGTACATGTTGGATCTCATCGGGTCACTGAGAAAGTCCCACAAAATGGAAACCCAATGCAGGCTAAGGGGCTGTTTGTTTGTGAGGAAAAGAAAACGATACATCTTTCACATCTGATAACAAATGAATACTATGTACATAACATTCTCGAATGAATGAACACAAATGTAATACTATTTGATCCTGAATCCTCATGAAATGCTATACGCTCTGCAGGTCGGGTAACGATGTCCAGCACTTTAAAGTCCTCCGTGATGGTGCCGGGAAGTATTTCCTGTGGGTGGTGAAGTTTAACTCTCTCAACGAACTGGTGGAGTATCACCGCACCTCCTCCGTGTCCCGGAGTCAAGTCATTTACCTCAAGGACATGAAGGCCGTCGCTGACACAGAGGTGGGAAAGGTTCACACACGTGCTGTATCCAAACACACACATTCACTTCTCTGAACTGAACAACTGACGTAGCGAAACATGCATACTCCTAGACATCTACTGTACTGTGCTTTAAGTATGAAGCCCATAAAGAAAAATGGAAAAAACGTAAAGCAAAAATGCTTTTTAAGACGTAGTGAGATGAAAAGACGAAAACGAAAAATGTCTCGACGTGCACTTTGATCCTGCCGAATGGCGTCCTCCTCTAACGCTCCACTCTCCGTGTCCGTCCCGGCAGGTGTACGTTCAAGCGCTGTTTGACTTCGACCCCAAGGAGCCCGGGGAGCTGGGATTCCGGCGCGGTGACATCATCAAAGTCACGGAGAACACCGACGCCAACTGGTGGACAGGCATGTGCCACGGCCAGGTGGGCACCTTCCCCCGTAACTACGTCACGCCATACAACCAGAACACCTAATGGCTGATCCGCCTGCCGATGACGCCACAAGAAACGAGAGACTGGAATGAGGGATGAGAAGAGGAGAGGGATATTCACAGAGACAGGGGACTTCATGCACTGTTTTTGGAGGGGGTCTCTTGACAGCAGGGTGGATTGTTTTAAAGTCAGTCAGGTGACTGGATGATGGCTTGGCGGTTGCTGGCGTTGGCGCCCTTTTCTCACAATGCTACTTGGACCCCCTCTTCTCTGTTGCAGTTTTTTTTTTATTACCGTCGCTTCGAAAATAAAAAAGACATTTGAAAAGACGTTCTGACAAGGCCGAGAGTTCCAACAGTCCTTCAGTGTCAATGACCAAAGATTGGCATGGTGTTATTAATGATCTTGTTCTGGGATGTCTGAATTCATTATATTGAGCTTCATGTTTTTCTATTAATATGTTGATGACAGGCTTGTTTTGTTGGAAGTGGTTTTGCCTGTTTTTGTTCTTTGTGTTAATGTTGTTTTATTGGCTATGGGACCAGTTGTTTCATGGGAAATGCTGTTTTTCAGTACTATTTTAGGAACACCACTGATTAAATGAATAGCATCTCTAAGCTTGTGTCTGCAATATTGCTCCTGAACACTGATTGCACATTCATTTTACATGGGGACAAGTTGTCTTCCAAATTTAAGAAAACAAGATCTACTAATACATTGTTTTTTTCATTTACTGTAAAAGACACTGTAAACATGTTTTCATTCCAAATATTGTTATAACTTAAGTTTTCACAGTTGTATCTTTCTTGTCGAATGTCATATTCCACAGATGCAGTTCTGCATGTGAAAAGTTATTGGTTTGCATGAAATCTATCTTTTACACTATCAATGGTGGCCAGCTCTTTTGGTGAACTGTACATATTGCTGATTTTAGTTTGAGGCAAAATCTTCTTAATTACATCATATTTATTCAAATTATTTTGGGTCATGAAAGTAGTGATCTTGCTGCAAAAAGAAACACATGTTGGGTGTGAGGGGGTTCTTTCAGAATTTGTTTTACTACACTTTCAACTTTTTACTACAGTGAGGAATACTGTTGGTCATGTGCTTGCAGGGAATCTTTGATGGGGTGTGAAACTGGAAACCACAAATGGTACCTTAAATATTCTGACCTGGAGGATGGCATTAAAGTCACCATAAAAAGACATCACATATCTCCTGTCCAGACTTTATGGAGACTTTTAAGTAAGGATTGATGACAACCCATCTCACCGCCGCAGCCTTTTCTGTCCTGTTTACAAAATGGGGTAAAATGAGTGATCAACAAAAAAAAGAGTTCAGTTGTAAAGTCAACTTTAAAATGTTTCCCCCCCCCCCCAGATGCACTTCAGTATGTTGAATATGGAATCCCTCTTAAGGGCTTCCTTTTCAAGACACAAGGACATGGTCCAAGGACTGTTGTTCAATGTGTTTGTTGTGTGAAGAGGTGAAGACAAAAATAATATATACTATATATTTAAATAATAAAATAATGAAAATAACAGAGGTCTTCAAACAAGCCCCCATCCTTTGCCTTTCATCTCTATTTTTGTTCAACCGTACATGGAACTTGAGTGATAGAGTGCAATGTCCATGACTTATTTTTAGATCAACATTAAGACTTAAAATGAGTCATTGGCACCTGTAGGCCTATGCCTATTGTAAAGGATGCCTTCACTTTATAAGACACAAAGAACCATTTTAATTGGACACAAAACTCTGCTCGGATGAAAAGTGGAGGCCTTGGGATTTTCTTAATTGGGTTTAATTTTGGTTTGTTGCCTTTTTCCCTTCCTCTCATAACTATATTAATCTAACGTAATGACATCATTACTGAGCGGCAACCGACACCCCAAGACAATGTAATTATTGTTTACATTTTGCTGGAGTCTGTACTGATATGGTGTGTGTACAGCCTATGTGCATTAGGAATCTTGGTGTTCAGATGTCAAGGAAGTAAGTGCTCTCCATGTCTGTCACAATTAATGATTTGCTTTGAAGTTGACACGGCATGTAGATAACAATGAAATAAAGTACCACAATCATATTTAGCTTACCGTGTGTTTGAATGATGTCTTGTTCCCTGCCTATCTCTATCAGGGATGCAAATAGATATTCGTAATTAAGTACCTAATCTAGAATCTCTGGTGTTGGGTTTTGACCCTCACGTGAACTTTCCGGCTCCAACGCATGCAAAATCTAGCCTCCCACCGACTGCAAGGAAACAGAGGGGTCTTTGTGGATAAACTGCTCCAATTTCTAATCTGCAGGTTTTATCTGTGCCTGCCTCCGGTCGTGCTACTTCATATACTATGAATACCTCAATATCTCGTGTCAACTCATGACCCCAAATAGCCTATAACAGGTTGGGTTTAACTGAAAGGTGTGGTCTAACAGAGTGTTTCGCTTAATAATTTATTATAAAAGCATAAACTGTTCTAAGCTTTTAGCGCCATCTGCTGGCCGAGGCTCCCACTAGTAACATTTCAACATGGATGTTTACATTCTGTACAGTTCATTATTTTAGATAGGCAATTGTGGTCTGATATATTCACATTAGAAGCATTGTGGACACTAGAATTAACAGACTACATACTATTTAAACTTTTGCACAACAGACACAAAAACAGGTTGCCTCATTGCCTTCCCTCTCAATGTCACAGTACACACTGTCTTTATTATTTTCATGTTTGAAAGGCAAACGTTTCACTTGATTGATGTCAAAACATAAATGTAGGTTAGGGGGGCGTGAGATTTGTTTTCATACCATGCGACCACGTCATTTTCATCAGAGTCATGAGGTGCTTCTGTAGCTTGAACAGTGTGAACATGGCGGATACGGAAGGGGAGTCGTTGGAGTCGTGGCTCAGTAAGTACATGCTAATAAACTTAATATCGATATAATTTAAGATAGTCCAACAGTTTGTCAGTATGCTAGTTTACTGTGGCTAATCTGTTGATGATAATGTTACGATTGTCATCAATAACCGTGTTTAATTATACCTGCATTTTCCAATGTTGATAGCCAGTTTAGCTAACTAAGCCTTACCAACTAGCTTTCTAGCTAGAGCTAGCTAGCTTAGCTAGCCGTGAACAGGGGGATACAGCTGACTAGTTATTATATTTATTTGCAAATACATTAAAATAATATAAGAATATGTGTTATAGGTAGTTAAATATAGCTACATTTACACAGCAAATATTGGCTAGTAAGGTCAACTCCAAGCTTTTTGCTTTGAGTTTAGTATCAAGCATATCAACATAGTTCCATCTGAGAGACACACCCCTTTCTAGACAGTGAGACAAGTCAGTATTTGGGAAAACAATAACAACCAGCTCTGCAAAACTATATCAATTTTACAGACAAAGCCACAAACCCTTCTAACAGACAGGAAGACTGGGAGTTCATCATAGGCTTCTGCGACCAAGTGAATAAGGAGTTGGAAGGGTATGAACAGACCATTGGACATTTTATGTTCATGTTGTGGCCGTCTGCACAGCATGTTCCATGTATCAAATGTCAGTCAGCATGCTATTTCAGAGCTCTTCTTATCATCCATGAGTCATCTTAATTCGATGGGGCTTTCTAAATTTGGGTCTTGTAAGATGATCATTGTTATGGCCTGTAATTGTTTCTCTTTGTGAAATGTTTGTTTCCTGAATATTCCAGGCCACAGATCTCTGTGAGATTGTTGGCTCATAAGATTCAGTCCCCGCAAGAATGGGAGGCAATACAGGCTTTGACGGTAAGTAACCGCCCACAGAAAACATAACACTTCAAGGAGTAATTGTTTTGTGTGAAGATTCACATGGAGCCTATCTATCTCAACTATTCCAGGTACTTGAAGCTTGCATGAAGAACTGTGGCCGAAGGTTTCACAACGAAGTGGGAAAATTTCGTTTTTTGAACGAACTTATTAAAGTGGTGTCACCCAAAGTAAGTTAACATTAGACCTCATGTCCTGCACCAAAGATCATTACGATAGTTATGGGTCAATTGTTATATTGTGTGTACAAATAGCCTGTTTTCTCCTACCTAGTACCTAGGTGATCGAGTATCAGAAAGGGTCAAAATGAAAGTGATCGAGATCATCTTCAGTTGGACACACTCTCTACCCGATGAAGCTAAGATCAGTGAAGCTTACCAGATGCTCAAGAGACAGGGTAAGACATTCCATCTAAAACCCAACGTTCTCCATCAACGGTCAAAATCACCACAGTAGTCGCCGTCTTCTAACGAAGGACAACACTCGCAGGTGTCGTCAACGAGGACCCAGCGGTCCCGCCGGAAAAGACGTTGATGGCTTCGCCCCCGGCTCACCCTAAGAACCCAGTGTTTGAGAACGAGGAGAAGAGCAAGGTGAGAGGGGAAGGTCACGTGCGTGGAAGTCTTACAACCCCCAAAGTCACGGAAAGAGTTCCACGGAAAGAGGGGTTTGCGTCACAGCTGGTCATGCCGTCGTTCCTTCCGTCAACAACGGCTGACACACGGCGTCTCCCCCACCCCACACATCCCATAATCAGGGGATGAAACAGGGACAGTGTGTTTGTTTTACTGTACCCTCTGGGTGATCTATGGCCCTATTTGTTTTCACAAGACATGTTATCTCAGACTGGAGGGAAGGGTTGTGATTGGTTACTACGTGCCATGGGAAACATGAGGGGGAGGCTTGCTCTTGACTGGCGATTGTGCTCCGTCCGCAGCGATTGGCCGAGCTTCTGAAGAGTAAGAAACCAGAGGATTTGCAGGAAGCCAACCGCCTGATCAAGAACATGGTCAAGGAGGTGAGGGCCAGCTTACACTCACAAAGAACCTGGTTTTGTTGTACTGTAATAGCAGAGGCACAAGCCCACCTTCCCTCACACACACACACATACACACACCCAAATGTCACATCCAAATCACGGATGACTTCAACAGTAGGTGTATTAAAACACTGTGTGAATTCCCCCTTTATGCATGCACCAGCCGTCAGCGATTCTTTGTGTTCAGAACAGCGTGCTGTGTAAATGCTGACTTGGCCCCCGGCACCTGGGTTTTCGACGCCGCCGGGCGAAAGCGCAGCTGTCATTGTTGTTGTTGTCGTTTCAGGACGAGGTGAGGGCCCAGAGGGCCTCCAAGCGCAGCGGCACCCTGGAGGAGGTCAGCAACAGCGTCAAGCTGCTCCACGAGATGCTGAGCCACTTCAGCAGAGAGGAGTCCACCGACGGAGACAAGGAGCTCATCAGGGTCGGTCCACCAAAGTCTCAATCACCTCACTGGAATGACCTAATAATAATAATAATAGATTTTATTTCTAATGCACTTTACATTTGAAACAAATCTCAAAGTGCTACAGTTAAGATTATAACACAATGGTAAAACCTCAATATAAAATACAATTGGATTCATTAAAACTCTTAAGATCTGCTAAAAAGGATGTGTTGATGTTTAGCGTTTCCTGAGGCTGAGCACACGTCTCACAGTTCTACCATAGTGCTAATGACCCCAAGTTGAAATGTACAGTGTGCAGAAATACTTATCCTGCAGTTTAAAATACAATGAATGCAGGACATAAGCAGGAAGTAATACAATTGCCATAGGGTGATTCTGTGTTGATTTATTATTGGACCATTGTTATTTGTTTGACATTAAAGGAGCTATACGGAGACTGTGACAAACTCAGGCAGACGGTGTTTAAGCTCGCCACGGAGACCGAGGACAACGACAGCAGCTTGGGTGAGAACCCTAACTCTCCCTCGACGCCACTGGCCACATCGATGACCTCCCTCCTGGTCTGACCTCTGACCTCTTGTCCGAACCACTAGGAGACATCCTGCAGGCCAGCGATGACCTCTCCCGCGTCATCAACTCGTATCGGAAGATCGTGGAAGGGCAGAAGATCAACGGAGAGATGGAGCCTGTGGGACCTTCCTACTCACAATGTACGACATCCACAACCTTTTTTCCCCCCCACTTTACTTCTGTATATTTTCTCATCTTCCACTAGTGTACCATGTGTAGACTATTTTTGATGTAGTATCAAGTGGAATTTGTCTCATCGAACCATACTTCATAAATTCATTTGCCTTCAAATATTCTCACACATTCTCTGTTCTCTCCTCTTCCTTCTCCTGGACAGGCACCAAAGATACCAGCCAATCGGAGATTCTGATTGACCTGGCGGGGATGGACCTCCAGAGCCCCTCCCCTCCAGGGCTGACTCCCACAGTCCAGCACCCAGAGCCCAGTCTCTCCATCCCAGCCGACCTGCTCTACGGCTCTGCCTCCTCCCAGGCCTGTTGTCCTGCTCCCAGCGATGACCCTAGCCCCAGCAAACCCTCCACAGCCCTCTCCCTGCTAGATGAAGAGCTCATCTCTTTAGGTAACACCTAAAGACTCTTGCTCAAGTGGAGTGATTCGGAGCTGGTTGACTGGTGTGAAAGGGGTTTGTTTGCTTGTTTTTAAGGCCTTAATGACCCTGTTCCTGCTCTGAGTGGAGCAATGATAGAGACACCAAAAGATCACGTCTTCAGTCAGCAATTGTCATCACAGGTAGGCATATACTTCAGTGTGTTTATATTTCAAAGGGGGGTTTTGATGAATTAACTGGGATGTTTTGCCCTGACTAAATGGTCTCTTCAAGTTATGTCTACACGGAGGCATGATGGCACCGTTTCCCACCCTCTCTGCCAGGCACCCCACATGGTTTTGGACCTCTTTGGCAGTACACCCATCACAGCTCCTGCCTTCTCCTCAACACCGCTAACCTCAGCAGCATCCCCAAACCCTTTGACTACAGCCTCTTCATCGGTCCCCTACCCACAATCCTCCAGCACTGTCTCTTTCCCCTTCGCCACCTCTGTGTTCCCCGCAGCCCCCTTGTCCGCGACGCCGGTGTCAACCTGCCCTGGCCCGACAAGCTACCCACAATCCTCCAGTGCTACCTCTTTCTCCTTTCCCATTGGTTCCCTGTCTGCCTCCACCTCCCTCAGCCACAGCGGCCTGCAAGACCTGGCTATGCTGGACCTGGGAAACCCCAAGAGGTGAGGGTGTCTTGTCCTTACCTGGTGCCTTTCATCTGTCTGGTTCCATGGAACTGACAATGTTATATTGCTGTATTTATAGTGGTTGAGGTATGATTTGTACAACTTTTTATTTATTTTTAAATAGAGTGTTTTGTCTTCTTTATCTCTACAGCATGCCTGGTATGTTGGACCCTGATTGCTTGTTTGGGATAGGGGATGCTATGGGTGCGACCTCCAGCATGGGCATCGCACCCTCCAGATCCAGCCCTCTCCCCCTGGGCATCGCACCCTCCAGATCCAGCCCTCTCCCCCTGGGCCTAGCAGCACCTGGAGCCTCCGGCCTGCCCACCACCAGGCCCCAGGCAGACGACAGCCCCCTGCTTCGCTCCCTGTCTCCTGTCATCCCTCTGGGCTTGGCCAGCCCAGGCGTGGCCCCGGAGATCTCCCTAGCCAACGTCCACGTTCCCCTGGACTCCATCAGGCCTAGTGAGTAGCGCTGACTGAGTATCCCGCACTGGATTTTGGGGGTATTGTAGTTGACAGAAATTGTAGCGTCAGCGAATGGCTAACGACTAATATTCTAGAACTGTTGACGTAAGCTTGGTTGATGGACAGTTTGTGCTCTCTCTCTCTCGGTTATCTGTGGTAACAAAGGCAAAGTGTGCCCTGTAACGGCGTACGATAAAGACGGCATCCGGGTTCTCCTCCACTTTGCTACCGACTGTCCCTCTGGCAGGCCTGATGTTCTGGTGATAGTGGTGTCCATGTTGAATACAGCCCCCCTGCCCATCAGCAACGTAGTCCTGCAGGCCGCCGTGCCTAAGGTAAAAGGCCTCGCACTCCACCTCCACAGTCTTGAAAAGTTTCCGGTGCGCAAAAAATCATGTGGAAACGCCGCAGTAATGCACTTAGCATAATCGACGTCGCCGCCATTTTCTCCCTCTCTGCTGTCGTCAGTCGATGAAGGTGAGGCTGCAGCCGCCGTCGGGGACGGAGCTGGCAGCGTTCAGCCCCATCCTGCCCCCTGCCGCCATCACTCAGGTCATGCTGCTGGCCAATCCGCTGAAGGTATGCGAGTTGTGTCACACTGACGCGGACCAAAGAGAGGACAGGAAGCTGTTTCGTGCTGCTTAGAATTCATCTGTTTTTTTGTTGTTATTTTATAGTGTTTGATTATTTGTATTTTTTTCATCCATTGAATTAGTCATACTAGTTGTGTTCGCCCCTCACAACAAAGATTTGTGAAAGTGTATGCAGTGCTAACCACCAGGCTAAGTCTTCAAGGCAATGACACGTGTGTGTGTGTGTGTGTTTCAGGAGAAGGTCCGAATGAGATACAAGCTGACGTTCTCTCTGGGAGACCAGCAGTGCACGGAAACAGGAGAGGTGGACCAGTTCCCCCCGGCCGAGAGATGGGGGGCTCTATAGCCCTCTCCCCCAACCACCAAAACAGTGCCAGGACAGTGTAGCCAGCAACACATGGTGCACACAGCTTGAGCATACGCTCTACTGAGACAGTATTTTCGGGGTGGTGGGGAGGTCATTGTATTTGTGAGTGTTTCATCCCAGTGAGTTACAAAATGCTGTTACTATTCATTATCATATGAATTCATATTATTTTATCATTTGTGTTCAGTGCAATTTTGTTGCAACTTGCTCCCTCTAGTCAATCAACTCCATTGTCTGAGTTGTTACAGAATTATTGCACTTTAAAATTCCATACAGACTTACAATGTTTGGTTTCAGACATACACTTGAGAAGCATTTACGGTAACTTATGAACGTTCAAGCCGAGGTGAACAAACGTGACATAAATGGGGGTCATAGCTCATAGAAAACAGAGCATTGCTAACTTCACTACAATTCAGACTTTTTTTAATAGTTGGTTTCACAATCGAAACTACTTGGGAGTCTTATTTATGTTACTTTAAAAGTTATTTATATTGTCATTCAACTATTATAGCCTTATTTGATTACAGATGGGATTCCTTTTATTTCTCTTTAGTTCCATCCACACGTAAGGAACTTGATAGCCTGCAGATCCGGTATTTATTTCAGTTTGAGTGATTGTCATGGATGTATTGCTTAATTGTTTTTGAGAAGTAGTGTTAATCAGCTCTGCACGCAGTTTAGACATCGCAGTGTCTTGTTGAATTCCTCCCCCACATTCTCATCTGCTGACATTATCAACAGTTTTGCCGTCAAATTGGTTTCGTTGCGCAGTTCAAGCTATATTGAGGCTAGAGTCTAGCCGCTAGAGCAACAAACAGCAGTCAAAACGGAGCTTACGCAAAAGAATGCCGTTTTTAAAAAGTTCTGTTTCTGCCTGAAAGAAACACAATTTCGTTTCATTTTTGAAATGGTATTCTTGGCAGTTTTATACAATTATGTTTAAATCGCTTGCCCCACCATTCTTTAAGTAGGCCTTGTCTATAAGCTACTATGTGATTGTGTTGAATGCATTCTGTCGGAGCTTGTTACAATTAAGAATTCTTCAAACATCCTTAAACCAGGTTGTCATAAATTATTGCTGTATTTGTCAATAGAAATGAACCGATGAGCTCTTTATTGGTTAAGTTCATATTTTTAGACGTTCTCTGCATGAAGAATTAAAGTATTTATAAAAAATACATATTTTGTGTTTGTATTATGTGTTTTTGATTAACAATCTAAATGTGTGTGTGTGTGTGAGGCCGGTGGAATAGAAAATGCGTGGAATTCAAGCTGCCGCAATTGTACACAAACTGGCGCTCTTGTCCTGGCTGTCTGGTGGCATTGTGAGCGCACAGCCACTGAGCGCTCATCATCCACATCCGACATGGCAGACGAGAAACCCAAGGTGAGGGATGGGACATGTTTATTTACAATATTTAGACTGGCCGTTCTCTACGACATATAATGCATCTTATGCTGTGGCGATATGTCTCTTGGTTATGGAGAAAAAGCTTCATAACACAGACCTAACTTGCTTGGTTCACTAAAGATTTTGTTGGTTAGTTGGCTAGCAAGCTAGCGCTTTTACTTGGCAAGTTGAGGCAGTTACAGTAGATCTCAAACCGTTTTAGAAAATCTTTTGTAATTATGTGCACAGATGGGCTTACATTATTAACGTTAGCTAACTACTGGTAGCGTTAAGCTAGCGAGCTAGCCCGACTATCATACAATACGCTACTGTAGTAGTGCAGATGCTACCTAGCTAGCCGTGACATCACAAAACCAACGTAGCCTAAGTTTCTGACAAATATAGCTCTACAGTTGGATAATTCGTACTCAAATGTGTTCAGCTAGAGAACACATTGCTGTGCGTGTACTATACTATTATCCTGAAACGTGATGGATGGGTCTTCTGCATTTGGTGTTTTTCTGTACAGGAGGGAGTTAAGACTGAGAACAACGAGCACATCAACCTGAAGGTGGCAGGACAGGACGGTTCTGTGGTGCAGTTTAAGATCAAAAGACATACACCTCTCAACAAACTCATGAAGGCATATTGTGAACGACAGGTAAGACACAGCATCAACTAGCCTAGGCTACTTCTCAACCTTGTAATTATCCTAGATGTGGATTGTCATGTTTTAGTCATACAGTGAATTTTGTGAATGTAGAAATGTGAATTGAATGTCTATCCGCAGGGACTGACGATGAGACAAATACGGTTTAGATTTGATGGTCAACCCATTAATGAAACAGACACACCATCACAGGTAAGTGATACGTTTAATGTATAATGCCCCTCACCTTAGTCGTATCTGTTATAACTTTTTATTGTAGTTTTTACACTTAAATAATTGTACATGTCTCAGTCTTTTAATACTTTTTTTCCAAGATCCCAAATGAAGATGTACATCTACTGCTCTTGTTCCTTGAAGCATGTCTACTCCGCATACAGTCACCCATATCCAGTTGCAAGTCTTAGAACTGTACATGTTCACTTTTGTTTTTACATTGCAGTTAGAAATGGAGGACGAAGACACAATCGATGTGTTCCAGCAACAAACAGGGGGATTTCCTCACTGAAGACTATTTCCTGGCTACAACCGCTACCTCCTTTATCCTTTCTTTGTTCACTTGGGAACAAATACTTATTTTCGTACTCCTCCCTGACTTACAATGTTGCCAGTTATTTTTATTTACATTTACATTTAGTCATTTAGTAGACGCTCTTATCCAGAGCGACATACAGTAAGTACAGGGACATTTCCCCCGAGGCAAGTAGGGTGAAGTGCCTTGCCCAAGGACACAACGTCATTTGCACGGCCGGGAATCGAACTGGCAACCTTCGGATTACTAGCCCGATTCCCTAACCGCTCAGCCACCTGACTCCCCATTATTTGAAAACTATTAATTATATGGGGAGTTAAGTTAATGAATGGAATGAATGGATATGAACTAAAAGCATTTTATGTTCATGAAAAAGTAATGCTTTTGGAAAGGTGTCTTTCAAATCTGTGCATGTTATTCCACAGGATTGACATGTGCTAGTCAGCAAACATCTGTTTCCCTCATGTTCACCTGCATCTTCATCATGTTTTCCGAGATGGATTCTTGAACGTTTTATACTTTGTTGTGGAATGCTTGCTTGAAATCGGTTTTCAATAGATCTGTATTTTGATTTACTTAGTTAAGACTATGGGAAGTTATTGAATAAATAGAATCTTTTTTTAGAACATTTGTTTTTGTGTTTTTATGTAAGATGTTCACTGATGCGGCCACATGCAGATCATAAATTGATGCTTTCTAACTCATTAGCTACATTTTACAATTAGTTTACAACATATTTTGTGCATGCTCAACTAGATTTTCTAGTCGTTTCTCAAATGATGTTGGTTCAAGATGCTGCTTATCCCCTCAAACGCACTGTATTTCTCGAAGCCGAAGGATCACAGGATATCAGATCTACCAAAGAGGGGTGGGACTTAGATGACAGAAACGCCCTCTCCACGTTCATCTGTCGATTGATTAATTTTGCTTCCACCGGCTGCAGGGGTGAACGAGATGAGGTGGTGAGCTATTGGTACAGAACTAAACATTTATCAAATTCTAGTCAAACACCTCTAACGAGATTTTTTAGTAAAATGACGACGACAACCACGTTTCAAGGGATGGATCCTGGCTCTAAAAGCAGTTCCAGGTATAACGGTGTCTGCAATTTTCCATGTGTGCATGTGATTTTGAATCTTGTTTGCCATGCTAGCTAGCTAGTTGTCCAACGTTAGCTTTGTGTAACATTGAGGAAATCTACATAAAGGGTTTGCATTAATAACAATTAAGACAATACGTTGTTCCCCCTTGTGCTAAAACACTTTGTCGACAGCGTGCTAGTTTTCTGTTGCCAGGAATCGTAGGATGCTAACTTACCTAGCTAGCAAGCTACCATTGATTGCCCCCTCCCTGCCTCCCTTTGTGGAACGTCGCTGACAGCCTGGCTGCTCTGCTGGCTAGCTAGCTAGACATGTATGTCTGCACCCAGACATTATTTAATAGTTTTCTGTGCTTGCCAACACTGAAGTCTCTTTCGAGTGCTATGTTACAAGCATTATACACGGCATTAGTTACCACCCGCTTGCCAGCTATTCTTTTTTTTAAATAAAACTTCAGAGGATTGCCATGCAGCATCATCAGCTAATTTAATGGTTGGGTGGGGCCCCTACGGATGTGAAGCTTGCTTGTGCTAGCCATCTCCATATGGCCAACTGCGAGCTGCCTTGGCATCTACTGTGCCAATAGACATGCTTAAATATCTAAATTACTTATTCAAATGTTCCAATCAATTGTGCTCTGATTGGCAAAAGCCGGTTGATTAAGTATATATCGGTCATATAACAGTAGACTGAGGGTGCGATTCCTAAACGGCAGCCCTATGACAGAGCTACAATGACATCCCTATTTTATGACCCGCTGACCACAGAAATAGCCTTTGTAGCTACCAGGGATGGGCAAAGATGCACCAAAATGAATGTTAAAATAAGTTACCAAATACCTTCATTTCAAGTGCATCAAAATGAACTACAAAATACACCAGCCACATCATGTATAAAAATAAAATACATAATTTTTGTATTTTAAAAAGACTACAAGTACTTTTACAAGGGAGCATGAAATCACTTAGCAAACCTTCCATCTATGGCCAATTTGATCTATCCCAAGAGGATACAATAAATACGAGTCATGCAATACATCTGACATGCAATCAGTTAACAGACCAAATATTCGCATATCTCTGTGATCACCAAGATGTTTGTTTTAAAGTAACCAATAGTTAAATGTTAACTGTTTTTCAAATTAGAAAAAGAAACTGTCGGTGACGACAATTCTTTGTTGTATTGGCCTCTCATAATGTAAGAACGCGCCCATCATTGCATGCAGAATGAGTGGAGCCAGAGTTGAAATTATGAGTGGAGTAATATTTGGTATAACCCGGTAAAATCCTGTTTTAAAAGGGGCATAGTACACAACATTACAGACCGAAGAAACTTCATCTGACAAGATTGTCTGACAACTGTTTGTTGAGCCAGTTTTATGAAATAACTGACATCATTGATCAAGAATGGCAATGTTGATGGTGTTTGAGTCTGCTGAGGACTGGGCCTGTACACCACAGATTCACAGACATGACTCAGGCCTGCATTTCATTAATGTTCTGCTAATGTTTTATACCCATAATTAAGCAATAATTAAGCAGATATATTGAACTTTGTAGGTAAACAAGCTTGTATAAAAGCAAAGGCTGGGAAAAAGGGGACTAGTCCACAAACCAGTTTTGAGTTTTGTCATTCATTAAGGTGTTAGTTTAAGTCCAAGTTTGACCTGATATACCTTACATGCCCATACCTGTAACATGAAGGTATTAGCAAGACTGTACATGAGTCTGATACAAGTCCAAGTTATGTCTTGTCTCTGACATAAAATGGGTAGCCATGCAGCAGCAGCTGGGATATCAAGATTATAGTGGAGGAAACCCTGACCACCATCGAGATGGGGGAAGACGAGGCCTACTAGCCTAAATGGAAAGTGACTAACTTGCCTCAGCAGGTAGATGAAATGTGGAGATTAATTATGAATGTTTATTTTTTCTCACTTTGTTCAGAGTCTTGCGTCCTCCAGGTGGAGCCTCTAACATCTCTTTTGGCGCAGAGGAGAAGCCCCCTGCTCGAAAAGACAAGATGGCCTCCAGCATCTTTGATGAACCAGAAGACCCCCATGCTCACCGAAGGAACAACCCACCTGGTAACTCATACTCCAGCATGACCTCAGCAGCCTCAAGGCTACTAGCACTCTTGTTGCTGTGTAGCATTTGGTTAAATATGTCTTCCAGTTGTCAGTGTATTTGTATATCGCCTCCAATTCTGCCTCGGAATTGGTAAATGCAATCACCTTGCTGAGTCAATCAGAATTCTGCATAGTCACTCAGGTTTCTCTAGTCATCATTATTGAAAGGATGACACACATCCAGTGTGTGGGACTCTTATGAGGTCAGTGTTTCCGTTAGCAGTTAACCTTGCAGTGGGGGCAGGTCTGTCCAAGCAACAAGGCATAAATAGCCCAGTGGTTCCCAACCCTCGTCCTCAGGGCACCCCTGTCTTGCATGTTTTAGATGTTTCCCTGCTCCAACACGCATGATTCATGATTCATTCATGAATGATTCATCATTTGACAGGCTAGGCCAGTGGTTCCCAACCCTGGTCCTCAGGGCACACCTGATTCAAATGAATGGGTCATTATCCAGCTCTGCAGAAGCCTGCTTATGACCATTCATTTGAAATCAGGTGTGCCCTGAGGACCAGGGTTGGGAACCACTGGCCTAGCCTGTCGATTAAGGTAGGCCACTCTAAAGCACGTGTACACTGTCTGCTTAATTTGATCTCGACATATAGGCTAAGCATTCTGTAGCAAATAATAACAATAAAGCCACTATTAATTACATTATCTGAATGCATTGTAACTACTTCAGAATATTAATGCACCTAAAATACTAAACGTGAGCAAGGGCGTTCAGCAATCACTATCAAATCAACAGCCTCGTGTAATTTAGCTAGCCAAGTGAAGAATACAAACAAAGAAAATCACCAGGTTAACTTAATTTAAATTTGCAAGAACTATAGACTAATACAATAACAGGCTTAAATGAACTGACAACATCAGTTATACGACTTACAGTTCTCAAGGATGCACAGTGGCGCACGTGCCCGCTCGCGGTGTGAAGCGTGTGTCCGAGCTATTCTACGACATGCACTCTAACAATCGCTGCTGATAGACGGCCTTTTGTACAGCCCTATTTCTGATACCTTGGAAGTAAATCAACATTGAGGTAACACTGGAGATATTCTAATGCGAGAGTACATGTTGAAACTGGATCTCCAAGGATGTTGGGACATTTCCTACGAGGCCCCTTTGTACTTAAGAGAATGCTCCACGATGCCCTCTGAGTCAACAATACACTTGTTTTGCTGAATACTTACAAAGCCCTAATGAAGTAATGGCATTGTAGCCTACTAAAGATGAAGATTTATTGGAAAACAATAACTTGTCCCCTGGCCTCTTCTCATAACCTCTCATCAATGGACATTCATTTCCGTTGACGTAACTCACATCCTGGCTGAAGCGCGTAGGATTCGCATTCGATTTGGAGGGGTTTTTACAAGCCCGGGGGAGTGAGCTTTGGCTGCAAAAATGCATTTGTTTATCTGAAATCCCCTAATCGTGCTTTCACTTTTGGTTGTGCTCCTACACTGGATTGGATCCATCTCTAGAGCACTTCATCATGGACTTGTTATGGGGGACACTACTGTAATTCTGAGATGTTTTGTATTGACTGCTTTTGGATGCTTATAACGATTTTAGTCGTTAACAGGCTTGTGGTAAAAAAGGAGGTCCCTTTCAACCCCACCTTGTATGTAATGCCTTTATACATCTGTCCTAGATGACATGTCACAAATTGGTGTGTTCATGCCTTGAGGTGATTTTTGCGTCGGTGGCGTAATTGAACTAGCCTGGTCCTAACCAGACCCTCGTACATTTCATTTATACAGAGGGTCTGGGATCGCTCCATTGACGAGCGTTAACTTCCTTGAAGGCGGGTACTCTGTTGAAGTTTAAAACTATTGGATCTGCCCAGAGCCACTCTGATCTGCCATAACCAATCGTTAGCGTTCGCCTTAGCCAACTCCTTCACCACGGAGCTAGGTGCATCATGACCACCAACAAAACTCAGCAAGGATTGTTCTTGCTCCGGCTTTAACTTATGGATATTCGGCAGTGTTGCCACAACCGCAGAATAGCTTTGCTCGCATCTTTCTCCGCCGCCATTACTGAATTACAACTCAAACTAGTGCACAACATCGTCATCGTTCTCAGCCGCTCCCTCTGTTCGCTGATTGGACCTACAAAAAATGTGTTTCTGAAAACCGACTGATGCACTGAAATCCCAGACCTTGTACAGAAGCAAAATCCAAATTGAGCGGAAGTACGTAGGAGGGCAGAGCCAGGCTATAATTGAACAGCCTTAACCTTTTTAGTTTTTTGTCACAACACGTTTCAAAACTAACACTTTCTCACCCTCGATGGCCCCTTGATGCACTCCTTCTGCTTTTATATGCTGCTTCACAGCTTACAACTTACACCAATTGCGTATTTTGGTAAATATATCAAAATTGATCAATCAAATGATGATTTTTTGTCTCTCACAGTGGTGGAACACTGCTCCTGAGCAAATGGGAATCCCAACCCTAAAAGTCTGTTCCATCTGCTCTCAGGTGGGAAGCCTACTGGAGTGCTCTGCGGGGAACCCTCGGCCCCCCTGAGGAGAGGTGGAGGCCAACCCTCCAACAGCAGCTCTGGAGAGGCACCTGCTGGGGTGAGATGACCTCTAAGCATCAGCCCTTCTGATAGGTGGGAGTGTGTGAGGTCAAGGAATTGTGATTGGTTGCCATGTTGTGACGACTGCCGTCTTCTCCATTCCCTTCTCTTTAGGACGATGACAATGACGTTGGCAGTGCTGGTAAGGGTAAACTAATGCTTGTGATGTTTTTGTTTGATGCGTTTCGTTTTAAAGCAAATTAGTATTGCTTTTGTCACTCAAGGGTTTCCGTAGATGTATGCGTGTGTTACAATAGGTAAGAATAAACACTGTCAATTGAGTGTAGCGTTTATTCTCGCTCAGGTGTGTGCGTGTTTAGGGTGTGTGTGTGTGTGTTTAGGGTGTGAGTTTACCTGTCTTCCCTCGCTCCCCTCTGACAGACGTCTGCGTGGAGGCGGAGCCGGCTCCAGAGCAGAGGGACGAAGCGCCCCCGTCCTCAGGGGCACAGCCCGGGGCAGCACAGCCCACAGCAGCAGGGCTCCCCTCGGGTCGCAGGAACCCCCCCGGGGGCAAGTCTAGCCTCATCCTGGGCTGAACCCTCCGCCGCCAGCCACCCCCACCCGCCCATCCACCCCCCTGAACTCCTCTGCCATACGGTTTCTCTCCCACCCCTGCTGCCCCTCAAGTGAAGATCTCCTCGACTTCCATCTCCGGGTCCTGGGATTCTGTCAGATTGTCCACATTCCTTCCCTTTGTCAAGTCCATTCTTTTTCTAGTCCCTTTTTTAATTTTTCTAAAGAGTTTTTTGACAGAAGCACTTTATGTATCCGATTCAAGCCAGACCCTGCGATGTGTCGGGCCTGCTGGAGAAGGCATGAGGGTTACGTTTGTCTCACTTCACCCACCCCTTTCCGGTCCGGTGTAACGGCACAAGCTCTCGGAACGATCGGTGTCTAACCATGCTAAATAAAAGATGGATATGATGTAAGCTGTCGCTTTCGCACAGTGTTCATTGTCTGCCAATCTGCATGCACGTCTGGTGGGATGAAAAAGGCATTTGTGAAAGGACTCGTTTTGGTTTGATTTATGGTTATGCTGGACTAAATTGTTGCATTGTGTTCATTGGTGGGTACATGATGTAGTGTTGCATGATGTCCGTACATATCTATGAAACAGTATTTTGTCCACAGGAGGAGCTAAGCTGTTAAAACAAATCACACTGTCAACAAGTGGCCTATTGTCATGAAATTGCATTTTATTTAATTTTGTATTGTATGTAGCAGTCCCTACATATTCGTGTTGTATTTGAGTGCTGGGTGTGTGTAAAAGTAAAAAAACAACAAAAAAAAACTATAGAATGCTTGTTTGTATGACAGTTATATCTGGCAAAATGAAAAAAACAATCATTCTGTCAGTTAGACAATTACCTGTCAACTACATTTCTAATGAACATCAACGTGTTTGGTTTTGCACACAAAGAAAACAGGAGTTCTTCCTTGCTGTTGGTGTTTCACTGGTGTGCAGTGAAGTTCAAAAGCGAGAAAGGAAAATAACAGCAAAGTGCATGTGAATTGAATTGGGAGCGGGATGCGCATAAAATGAAGATAGTGTTAAATAGGCAGGGTAGGTCACGACGCACTGTTTTTACAATTGGATTCGTGCATTCTGCAAATCACTGTTACGGGGATTTTAAAAGAATTGGCACCAATGAAATGGCATTAAAGTCACTTGATCATCCACAATGGTGTGTTTTGAGAGGTGAAATGATTTGGTACGTGGTAGGTCATTTTAGTAGGCTGTTCAAGTCATAATTGGTACATGATCACGGTCGAAAGCAGAAAGGGATTTCTTGATAGCGCATTCGGCTACTCAATGAACTATAGGGAGCATATGCGATTAATATGACGTATGCTGTTGTGGAGCTGGTGTAGGTAACACAATGGACCAATGTGCTTGGAGTTACTCAAAACGAAACAGAAAGTGCGTAGACGTATAAGTTCTCTGATAAGTTCATGAGCAAGGACGCCAATCAGTGTGGTTACAGCAATCAACCCGAAGAGCTGAAGTCTACTGCTTGTAAGTTATTTTTATTCAATCTCACTGTTTGTTTTCCTTGAACCCACTTTTGTCAGTGAACTTTCCACTTCTGACTTGCTGATATTAGCCTACTTCCCGGTGAAGGTGTCAATCATAGGCCTTTGTCATATTACTAATAATGTATATGTTTTATAGTTAGGGTAGTATTGATTATTTATGTTCTTAGTGTTAGCACAGGGTCGTCAAGTTTTATCAAAAGCTTGGAGTGAGATTCCCCCCCACGTCCGGCATTTCAAAATTGGGATTTTGCCACGTCGGATAGTTGTGTTTCTCTGGGTCTTTCACAAACTATTAAGCACTCACGTTTTGGAAAGGTTCTCCCTTACGTTCCACCTTCTTGCGCGAGCTCTGACTGTAGAGAGAACTGTCATTTTGATCAGATAGTGCTGCATGCAATACACGACCAGCACTGTCTGACAGGTTATTTCAGCAATGTGTGACCAATTTGTCCAAGCTCCGATGTGCGCAACTTCACTAATAAAACGAATCAACACGAAGGCAGATATTCTGTTTGGAGACACGTTTTGAGTCTACCCTTCTACTTGACAGTCTAACTTGCACAAAGGCGGAATGCAAACATTTTCTGCATGCTTTCCTTTGTAGGCTATCACTATGTCCAAACCCCTCATTTGCATGATTTTGCAGACTTTATAAATGTTTTTCATTAAATTCTGCCAACTCTCACGCATTTCAACCAATACACACCACACATTGTATTTCTCACGCTGAGAAGGAAACGACCAAATAGTTCTGCTAACGTTGTAACCAGTAATGGACGAGGCAGATACACTGAGTGAATCAACCATGTTTATGGAAGCAACTCAAGCTCACTACGCGCGAACACGGAACACCCATGAAATCTCGGGGCTGGGTTGGGGTTGCGCAGCAAAATTTTGGTTGGCCCTGTCGCGGGGTGGAACTGGAGAGGGAGGGTTTCGAGGCACCGGTTGCTAATCAGCCTGAGGGGGCTGGAGATACTTGTTTTTACTAAATAATAAAATATATTTTTGTACGTCGGCCTCCACTAGTCTTCTGTGTTGCCTTGTGCCGAGATCTAAACCCTGCACGGGTGGAGCCACTTTCACTGTAACTGACAGCCCCACCAAATCTCACTCCAAGGTTTTTTGAAAAGTTTGCAACCCTGTTGTAGGCTAGTCTTCTCACAACACATCTAAAATAATAAACCCATTGCAGGGTTTTCAAGCCTCACGCATTGACCGTGAGACACACGCATTTCAACAATCATTCTCACTTCCACACATACACAAACATACAATATCAAATAAACGTTTGTTTGTCGGACATTTGGGAATCGGAATTGATTAGACAAAAATAATGATGTTGTTTATAAATATTTAATTTACATGTGAAAGGAAACTAGTCCAGCCACTAGCCACAGTGGCTGGTAAGCAAAAATGTTAATGTCAAGGGCTATAGCTTTCTGTGTTCTGTAGAGTTTTTCATGATTTTGTTTTATCTTGTAATAAACTTGTCATTTTAATTTAATCTCACAGGAATGAGATCATGGCTTCAGTTGTCTACTGCTTGCTGTTGACTTGCTTGATTTCTTCTTCCAAGTCTGTCAAAGGTAACTGTCGACTTGTCACTACTCCTCATAGGTGTAATCTTGTTCCCTTAATACAGTTGAACCTCTCTTAATTAATTGTGTTGTGAAATACGATTCCAGACTTCCTCTCTCTGGATTGCCCTACTGAAAACCATGGAGTTTATGGCCAGAGGTCACTGGTGAAGTGCATAGCCAAAGCAAATGAGGGGTTAAAAATTAACACTATCAAACATCTTTCATGGAAGAAAGGGGGTGAGATATTGCTGATGGTCACTACAGGAAAATTTACGGGAAAAGATGGCTTTCAATTGGCTGATCCAGACTGGAAGGTGAATATGAACATGAGCCTGTTGTTGACAAACACCAAGATGTCTGACATGGGAGAGTATGAATGCATAGTGTTCACAGACATCGGCCCTCAAACAGCCAAAACCAACCTCAGTGTCACGGGTGAGAATCCTTAAACCTTCACTATTTTTAACCATAGGAGATCTTTGAAATGTAAAGTTTAGCTGAAATCGGAATTGTTTACTTATTGCATGTTCAGGGGTATTTAGATTGAGGTCATTTTCAAGTTGTTAACTTTTAGTTCCAGTATGAGGTATTATTCCAAAAATGGTTTACTGTGTTTGATTGTAGATTGAGGTCAATCATTTGTTGATGTTCCAATATGGCTTAAGCAGGTAGTGAAGTGACTCCATGTTTGGTGATGAGTGCTTCATAGAGCAGATGTTTTATGTATGTATTTGTTGGTTTCTTTGTAGCTAAATATCAAACCCCGACCATGAACTCCATCCAGGGGGAGAACATCAAGGACAACACGGATGTCACCCTGTTCTGTAACGCAACAGGGGGAGACCAAATAGGTTCTATTCAGTGGTTTGATGAATTTGATACAAACTGGACTCGAAACTCAGAGCTGGTCGGCAGTAAGACTGAAAATGGATTGTTCAACCTCTCCAGTCGTTTGGTTTTGAAGGCCCCTTCATCTAATTACACATGTTTGGTGTTCAATGCCAGAGGTGTTCAGGAAGGAAAGACCAGTCTCAGTCTACAGTTAATGAGTATGAGTAAGTTCTTATCTTTATTACTGGGTACTGTTACGTGTCTTGTATGTGTACGACTGTTTCTGCAGGCTTCCCTTATGCTGAGCCTTCACCCAGCTACTGCCAATAACGTCTACCAACATTTCAGGTTTGATTGGCATAATCACATTTAACCCATGTGTTCAGTCATTGTGACCCACCGTCGTATTGCGACAACTTTACCGCATACAAAAACAAAGTGAAGCATTTTCTTTTAACCGTTGGGCTGTCTCAGACCCCCCCCCCACATTGCAAAGGTTAAAAGAAAATTATTTGTTTTTGTATTGGGTAAAATTGGGTAAACACAACGATGGTTCGTTATGAACCTTTGGGTCATGTGACCCGAAGGCAGCACAAGGGTTAATCATTGTGCTGTTTTCTTTCAGGGCATGCAGATAACAGTATCATCTCGACCCAATAATAGTCAGCGCTAGCACTGTTGCAGTAGAAAAACAATCATACAGAGACAACAAGTTCTGTCTTGGTCTTAGTTATGGCAACAACATGACATTGTATCGGACTGCAGATCTTCCGAAACATCCTGACTTAAGATCGGACTTTGAGATAGGACTAGCTAAAAACATTCATCATGTATTTTCATGCTCTCTGGTATGACGATTCAGATTAAACCAAAGGCATGTTGATTGAGAATCTTGTTGTTTCCCTCTTGGTAGTCAATGTTAGTTGTTTTATCTGCTGAGCTGGCTTTAGAGGACTGCAGTCAGCCACTGCTCACCAGGCTTGCATTGAGTCATCGAATTGACCAACCCTTGTGCTTAACCCTTGTTAAAAACGTCATAAGGAGCTGACCAGTCTGACTCATGCAGATTTGCATGACAGCATGTTGAGTAATTGCATATTCATGTCATTGTAAGTATTGAGCAAACCTAGTTTAAGTTTAACATCTCATCTGATAATTTAAAAAAAAATACATTTTCTTACTGGTGATGGTGATGAATGCAATCTGTGGTTCATCAAACCAGGATGTGGAGTCTGTTTACCTGCTTTGGAATGTTCTACATTGCCTAATCTTTCAAAAAAACTGTCAGCCACTTCTGCTTTTTAGTCTCATTGCCTTGGGTGATAGTTTCTCTTATTAAGGTACAACATAGACTTAAGGCTTCTAGAGCATGTTCATGTTTTACCTTTGGAGGAAAGGTTACTAAACTAGAATGACGTCATATATGATATTATAACCATATTCTCCTAACCAACTCCGCTGTTTCCTTGAGCGAGGATGGACGTTCACAAGGTCAAAACAGGAAGGGTTGCAAATCAAAGGTCAATTTTCTGCAGAGAGTTCTGTAATGATGTTGTGTTCTTCTGTATGCAGCACTACGGCTAAGCTGATAGTGACATGATACCTACAGTCACTGATAAAAACTGAATGTAATTAACTTACTGATGTGATAGGAACAACATCTATAAAATAATATAATAATGAAACCGATTACGTCTGATTTTGCAGGTGGCAGAGATAATCCGAACTCGGGAGACCTTCACGCCAGATACGTAGCTCCGCTCGTGATCATTGGATCACTGATCATCGGACTGCTGGTTACAGTCCTGATATGTAGAAGACGCTCTAGGAGTAAGTACAGTCGGTAGTCCTGCTTAACCTTGCAGACCCAGCTAGGAGACAGTGAATTAACGTTGGTTACTTCTTTTAAGTAACTCAAACCACAATTAAGCTTGACTAGCTATGATTTACTTGAGAGCTTATGATCAAAGTTCAGCACAGCAGGAGGTTGTTAAACTGGTTGAACAACGCTACGTTTTGGCAGTCAGCCACCTCATTTTTGGTAGACAGCCATTTGGCTGAGCAGTGGGGAATTTGCCAGCCCAACTAGTTTTATAACAACAACAGCTCGCACGTATCTGTCATGTGATTTCACATAAACAGACATATAAACCTTCTATAAACCGATTTCTTTTGTCTCAGTTAAGAAAATACATTATAATAGGTCTGTTATTTTTTCTGACAGAGGCTCGACGGCCCTCCGCTGCACCTTTAATGAGTATGCCCTTTGAATATTCTAATAGTGTTAAAAAGATTTCTGACTTTTCTTACTATTACACTTACTTACACTACTTCTTTGGTTTTTATTTGGCTCTTGTTCCACACAGCATTTCACGAATGACAACACACATTTGCATTTGAAAAATTAAAACAACTTCAAAATCCCACACAGGATGACTTGGTTAAAAAGCCCTCATCCTTTATCCCCTGTTTTCAGTTATATCATTTGAAATAGCCACTTGAAATGGTGAAAGTGGAACCAAGACCACTAACCTTCCTCATCGGTTCTCTCCTCAACCTCAAGCCTGGTCTCAAATCCCTATGTATTCAATCCAACTCTGACTGCACTGTGGGCTTAAGCATAAAAGGCTCAGGGACCTCTTCTCAAACAACTGATCTCCTCAGTGTCTGCTCTAACACAGTTCAACGCTTTAGAGGTGGTAGCATCCTGTGTGTGACATATGACAAACTTATAAGTATTGTCAATTGCTTTTTTTGTGTCATTGTAGGTGACGGACACCATCCAGTGACAACAGAAGAATATGTTGTCCCTTAGGCTCCAGGTACTGACAATTGATGTCATGTTTACCATGTGCCATTTACCCTGAAGAGAGATTAGTCATTTAATCTTTTAAAGTCAGTCTGTTTCTTAATTCATTTTATAGAGCTTGACATAACGGTATCCTCTCTCTCTCTCTCTCTCTCTCTCTCTTTCACTCTCACTTTTGATTTCCATTATTCGTTGAATGGCTGAAGAATGAGGGGAACGGAACAAAGATCTACTTTCATGTTGCACTTTCAAGTCAGTCATTGTAATCAGAACGTCTACCACTGTGATCTATGTAGCTGCAAACATGTATTTCTATACAGGAATGTTATACTGGCTGAACATGATGCTCTTTCACTTCTCAGTTTAAGAGGAAACTGCTACTGGGAATATACCGTACAGAACGCAAGTTTCTGTTCCTTCACTGTGGGTCTTATATCCACTTTAGAAACACAAACAATGCTTAGCTCTTCATTCTACACTGTTATCGATTTGTTGTGTCTGTGTTTTGTACCGAACATGTGTGATGATTGTCTATACTATGATTATGGATGCACTGTATTTTCAGTCTTCCCTTTGTACTTTTCATTGATATGTGATTGAATTATATGTGTCTATATGTGAAATAATTGTGTCTTTACCACATTGTCAGTAGGCCTAAATCAGGTGTAGTGGACATAACATAATGCAATTGCAGCTAATCAGCTAGTGTATTAAGAAAGGGTTGTAGCTGGAGGCATAATAAGTGACACCATGACATAATAAGTGAAGCCGATTATGCCAGTGAAGTAGAAGTCTTTTCATACTTCGGCTGTAAAGAGGTTAAAAGAAAAATTGTGCATACTGAAGCTAAATACCAAAAACAGCAGCAAAACTGTCCAGTAGGTGGCGTCCTCCCCATGGTTCTTAATCAACAGGAGTCAAGACTTGGAGTAACCCAAATTTTTGTTTTAATATTTGCAAACAATAATCTGATGGCATTTCATTGCTTATAAATTCAAACGTAATTGTTTTACAAAGCGTGACTGCAAAGAATGACTATTAATTAGGGAGTCAGGTGGCTGAGCGGTTAGGGAATCGGCCTAGTAATCAGAAGGCTGCCGGATCGATTCCCGGCCGTGCCAAATGACGTTGTGTCCTTGGGCAAGACACTTCACCCTACTTGCTTCGGGGGGAATGTCCCTGTACTTACTGTAAGTCGCTCTGGATAAGAGCGTCTGCTAAATGACTAAAAATGTTTTTAAAAAATGTAATTAAAAGAAATATAAATATATCCCTTGAATAGGCATTATTTGATTATTTCTACATGTTGTAATTTTACTAAAAGATTCTAAACTTATTTCACCAGACATTGGTATATATGGTTTTATATATACAGACCAGGGGTGAACCAAATGTATGTGTGTTACTTGTAATCCTACTTTTATTAGTTATATTATTGTAGAATCTTGGTTTAGTAAATTTGGGTCATTATTTGACTTGCAATTTTTACTTTGTCTAGGTCAGAGTTGGCAAACTCTGATAGCGTACAAGAACTCTGGTCGCGTGAAGTATTTAAACAAATATGTAAAACAATCTGTATTCTTGATCTGAGGCAAAGGATCTGTTAACAGAGAATACGGCCCATACTCTTGACCTGTGGAAAGGATCTGTTAAAGTTGTTTTCTCTCTTGAACAGAGATCTTATTGGGATTTTAATTTTTGTTTGAATTGTTTATTACTTGTATTATTGTTTTTATTGATTTTATGTAAAGCACCTTGAGCTACAATTCTTGCATGAAATGTGCTATATAAATAAAGTCTTATTATTATTATTGTAATACCTCCTGATCCTTCAAGACTTCATTCTGTTCTTGATGAGGTTCACCTTTCTACTGTTGAACCGTTAGCAAAGAGTATACATACAAATGTATGTAAATATTATAAACTCACATAAGGCACTCATCACATGTCAAGTGAATTAGAGTCAGAGATACAGAATGAGAATTGACAGTATTGTTACTTGACCTGCTTTCTGGTTTCCCTTCTCTTCCACTCTACATTATATTGCCTTCATGTCTTTATCTTAACACAACTTGACAGGATCTCCTTATACAACTTTGCTCACTGACAGAGTGAGCAAAGTTGTTAGACTTTATTTCTCAAAGACTAAACCGTTACCACAAGAATATAAAGCATTATGATAGGAATTTCAGTACTAGACTCAACTCAGTTATCTTGAACCAAACTATTATCTTTCTGTTTTTGACTTGAACTTGAACTTTTCATTGAAACCAAATCTCCCATTTAAAATGCATAACCTACCTTGTTCATGTTGCCTGATTTCATATTTACATTACATTTATTTTTGTAAATATTAGTTTAAACCATTTGGTGAAAAAAATCTGATTATTGCAATTGAACAATTACATTATAATTTTTCCTTGATTTACAATAAGGAAAATCAAGTAGGTGCTCTGTTAAATTGACACTTGAATCTGCATGAATAAAGTATATTCATACATACATATGGCCACACCCAGCTACAGCGACCATGTCTGTCAGACCACAGCCACACAGACTGTAGAGAAATGGCCATGTCACTGCAGTGGTGTCTTCTGTTGCTCTGTGTCTCTGTCAGCACTGGTCAGTATTATCTTTCTACCAACTGTCTTTCATATGTGTCTATGGAGCCTATTACAGGTTGCTGGATTGGTCAAAGCTGTGTGGATAATCAAGCCTTTTCAGTAATATTGAATGGTATTGGCTTGCTCAGAAGGATGGAATGCATTATGTGTTCATGAAAAATCTATTTAGGAAAATGTGTAATTACTTCATCCAACGGTACATATAATAATAATATCGTATAACATAGTAGTATATGTGATACCAACAAATATTTAATAAAACATTTATAACCTTTGCTAGCAATAATGTATCTGGCGTATATCAGTCAAACAACAGAAAATGATGCAGAGCAGACGATGTTGAAAACTCAAACTTGGAAACCAAAGGATGAACAATGACTGCAGTGCACATCATTCACACAGTATCACACGAAGCGGCTCCTCATCCCCGGAGTCATTTTTGTAAATGAATGATATGATGAATGTAAAATAAATATTTTTAAATAACGCATGTATCAAAAACTTCTTCTGTAAGAAGAAAAGCAACATAATGGTAGCCATACATTTTCAGTCACACCTTTTTCTAAGTACCTTGACTTACTGTATATTATTAAATCCTGGAGTCCTTGTATAATGTCATGATTGCATGTACTAATTCTTATACATGTGGCCGTAAATGGGTACCATCATCATGGTGATTGGTTTAGTGGACCATGTTTTGTTAATTCTAAGCATGGTCCACATGCTAATTTAAAAAAGGAAACAATATCTCTCTCTCTCTCTCTCTCTCTCTCTCTCTCTCTCTCTCTCTCTCTCTCTCTCTCTCTCTCTCTCTCTCTCTCTCTCTCTCTCTCTCTCTCTCTCTCTCTGTGTCTCTGTCTGTCTCTCTCTAATCTGTCTATCTCTCTATCTTATCTGTCTGTCTGTCTAATAATGAACTGTGCGTATTACTAAATATGCATTCTAATATTTATTATACTATATACAATTATAATATATTATAATTTACCATAATATGTTAAAATATATATACATGTTTCAAGGCCAGATAAGAGTGTTAACAACTGTTAAGAGAATGCGTCACATATAACTACCCACCATGGTTTTTCATATATCGTACTTATTTTTAATTTTTTTACATAACCAAGTGCTATGTTATATATCATAGCACAGTGATATGTTAGACAAGCGACACTGCCACACAACACAGAAGTGCGGTTGTAGTGGTCTTCATAATAATGACCGTTATGACCAATAGGGCGCAGCAGAGACTCAGTCATGACCTTAATGAGCCAGGTGCAGGTGAACGGTTACAAAGATTGCAGCTGCATTAATGGGCCAGCGGCGGCGAGAAGGTTTGTAAAGGAAGGTAGCATGTGTAGGTCGTTACTCAATTAACGAAGTCTTGTTTGTTGTTACCCATTGTGGCATTTAAGTTACATGAAGTTACTTTGTAGCTATGTGATCTTTGCTTCATTGTTGGTACGGAGATGGCCTATTGCAATGTCTCACTGCAAACAATACATTTATGGGATGTTTATTCTCTTACTGGACAGATCAATGTGCTCAGAATAAGTGTCCAGAACAGTGCATGTTGGCTGGTGAGCATGTCTATTTAAGAGCTCGCTCTTTGTTGGAAATAAAGGGAATTCATAATGCATAAAACAATTAGCTTCAAGCTGTCACGTTCGGCGTTAAGAATGAGCATTCAGGCTACTGGCAACACATCTAACGTGCATGCTTCACATGTCAGCGCTCATCAATGACGCCTTATGCTCAAATAAAAACCCACTTTAACCGTCACCGTGTGACTACGCATTGGGAAGGGGGGGGGGGGGGGTTCATGCAAGGAATACAGCACGCTAAGGATCTAATGGGACGTGCGTAAAAGGCGCTAACGTCGACCCTGCCACTCGTGCGCTCGAGATTCCCTCTACACGCTCGTGTGGTGTCTTTTGAAGCGTTCCCACGAAGTGTACATCGGGCTCCTAGCAATATATCAAGAAACACGACCTAAAACACTTAGTAAGTGTAGAGTTGGTCCATCAAGCGGCAACGCACAAGCGCACGGACTCGCCAACTGAGGAGACGCATCAGGAACCAGTATTATCTCAACAAGCATATCTAAGGAGAAGGGATCTTTTTCAAACTTCAATACTTTGTCCAGGTCTCTAGCTAATCATCACTGACTATAGCATGAAGAAGACGGCAAATTCAGGTATGTCCGTATTATTATTAACTGTTTTTTATTTGTAAAATTTTATTATTATTAATATTATTTAAAGTTTTGATATCCTCACTTGATATGTATCGGCGTATTTGGTGCTTTCTGCTTATTCTGCTACCCTCCATGACTATTTTCAACCTCTCTCCACATGTTTCTCTCGTGTTAAATATACCTATAGAACTAGATACAATAATTAATTTGTACTGTGGTGGAAAGGGCTCTTAAAATCAGTTTATTCTGTAACTCTAGTTTCCTTTTTAAAAATTGTATCTAAACTTAATTGTGCAAGAGTGTAGTGTCCTTGGGGAAAGCCCCTAGTTTTTGTATCCATTAAGGGCAATCTCTCATTATCATCTGTCCCTTCTATCTTCTATGTGGATGTGCTGGCACCCCCAGGCTAGATCTATTAATACACACCGTACACACAGTTTGTGTGGGTGTGTGTATGTTCATGCTTGTGCTAAAGTGCGTTAGTGTGTGTGTGTGTGTATATTTCCGGACACATGCGCTCTCGGATGCGTTTTGCACGCATGTACGTGTGTGTGTGTGTGTGTGTGTGTGTGTGTGTGCATATGACCACCCCTGGCATGGCCCAGAACCCATCTGCTCTCCCTGCTCCGGCTCCCTCTCTCTGGGCGAGGGAGCACGGCGGATCACTCCCTCTCTCTGGGCGAGGGAGCACGGCGGATCACAGGACATTCTGAATTGGACACAAGCTGAGGCCTCTTACTCAGCATTAGTGTTGGGGATACAGGCTTGATAATCATCCAAAAGCCCAATCATTTCTCAATAATCACTTTAGCCTAGTCACAGACATACGCTGACACGGCCACACCAACCCACAAACACACACACCAAGAACCCCCCCCCCCCACACACACACACACACACAGACAGACACACACACCCACACTCACCCACATACCTCTTACAGGTTCAGTCATGTCTCATGACCTATTAGGGAGATATGGCCTTTTGGTCTTTCCCACCTCCCTGTGGCTGCATCTGTCTACAGGGTCGTCCTTATCAGGAGTTATCACTGCCTCTCTCTCTCTCCTTCTATCCCTCTCTCTCCTTACCTTTCTATCTCCGTTGAGTGCAATGTGTCTTCAAATGGAGTCCTAATACAGTGTGGTAACAGGAAGTGTCACTTGTGCCGAAAAGGTGTGTTGGATATGGATGTGCACGCCGCACTAGGGGTGGGGAGACACCTTTGACCTCCTCTCCTGCCAGAGATGGCAGGAGAGGAGTCTAGTTAGGCCCCTTGGTTATTGCAAAAGATCTATGGTTGTCTTGTCCTCTATCTCCAGCGATATTCTGTCCTTTAGGAATGTCCACAAAGCAGAGGGACGTCGTTTTTTTGTGTGGCTCCCATGGTCTCTAATAGACTAGAGGGGTGCATGCTGGGTATTTTCGAGTAACAACCCTGCATGAGATGAAGCCCAGAGTGCTTCTCTCTCTCTCTCTCTCTCTCTGTCTCTCTCACTATCTTTATGTTCCTCTCTCTTTCCCTCTTCAGCTCACTCTCTCCCTTTCTCTCTTTCTCTCTCCCTCTCTCTGAACCGCACTCTCCCCCCCCCCCCATTATCTCTCTCTTTTCCCCACGCATGAGGAAACTCAGTCAACACTGTACTGCACTCTCCCCTTAATGCTGTGGTCGCTTTAAAACATGTCTTGTCCTCACGCTGAATAGGCTCTTTTGTGGCCAATCAAGTCGCTCTCGAGGCCGTTCTGAATTTGTTACCCTTTCCAACTTTGATAGTGACCTCAATTCAATGTTGACGTCGCACTCTGGAGCGGAGAGTGGTGCTTTTGGAATGCAAGTCTCTCGAAATTCAGTTGAAACTGATATTTCATACTTTTTAAGAGATCGAATAAGGGATTGTACGGTCTATTTGACTCTCGTCACGACAAGTGATTTCCTTTCGTTTCGCATTCAGTTGCTACTGTGGCGGAAAATGGCGCCCAACCTAAATTGTGTCTTATCAACGACTTGTTCCACTCATCACAGTACGGTATTTGTGTGTTTTTGTGAGGGTTTTGTCAAGTCTTGTTGGTGAACGTGAGTGTTTAGTAGACACCAGAGGAAACGCACTCAGCACAGCCAATATGAAGAAGTGACTGACTCAGGCATCATAATGCCCAGAGCCCCCCCCCCCTGACTGGGTTCGGCCAGGGGGACACACTGTCGGACTACGTTTGACCTGCCCCTCTAATCCCATAGATGACACATGGGATGTCAAGTTTCCTTCCTTTTGGAAATACAACAACAATTGTCCTAGCATGAACATGTCACTAGGGGTCTCTAGACTTTGGATTAGAGACGGCCTCTCACAAGGTTATTAACAGTGTGCAGCCTATCATCCATCCTCCTTCTCTCCCACAGAGACAGGTCCCCATAGACAGCCAACAGATGAGGAGAGTCAATACTTCTCTTTATTTCTCTGCAACAATGGTTCCTCACAGCTCGTCCAGATTCTCCGGGTGTGAATCATACAGCGTTTG
>CM042860.1:6991673-7058045 GCA_023658055.1 Thaleichthys pacificus
GTTTAAATTCCTCAATCATTTGAGGTAAAAGAGAATTCCCGGTGCCAGAAAATATCAGGAGAGTAGCATGTTTTGGACATACTGAACGTGTAGCTATATTTACATGGGGAATCAAAACAAGTCTTTCATACTTGACTGTCCGTGAACCAAAGCATTCCTGAATTCCAAAGTCTGCACCCTAGGTCAATTACCTTCCTCACCCTTGGCAGGAAATGCCAAGAGAATGAGTGAGAACCAAGCAGAGGCCCTGCTGCAACACCCATAACCGTATCCTTCCCTCCGCCCTTCCTTAAAGTAATCCCTCACTAGACTTAAAAGACGGAGTTGGAGTCAGTTCCAACCCCACCGCTTCCTTTCTACCAGTCTATCGATGTTCATTCGTCAATGTCAAAGCGGACACCAGGACGCATCTCCACTGTTAACTGTGCCCCTCACAGTCCTGGAGCTCCACGATATAGTCCCCCCCCCCCGCCCCCATCCCCTCTCCTCTGCTCCCCTGGAGTAGGTCACCCTCAGTGGGGTCGATCCCGCGGACCATGTGGCCGCCATCAGGAGAAGCGGAGCTGGGACGACTGGATCAAATCAAGGCTGCGTTATCCTGCCGTTAGGCTAACGTTCCATTCATGGTGTTTTGTAGGTGGATTTGAGCCCAAAGTAGGTCGGTTTGCAAAGAAAAAAAAAAGAAAGAAAAAAAGGCGAGACATCAACAGTCTATCCTGTAGTTGATATTTGAACTTGGGAAATGTAGTCCAGAGTATTCCCCCCCCCCCCCCCCCCCCCTGGTCTGACAGAGGCCACAGAGAGGGCGAGGAGGAGGGGAGACCAATGGAGTCTATTTTGAATGGAGTTCCTGCTGCACCATCCGTGTTACTGTTGGAGGAGGTGGGTTTGGCAGAGAAGAGATTGTGTGTGTGTGTATGTGTGTATGTGTGTGTGTGTGTATGTGTGTGCTTACGGTGCTTGTGCATCCCAGGTCTGTGCATGTGCCTCGGGGAGAGAAACACGCTTGCGTGTAGATGCGCAAACGTGTTCTGCACGAGCATGTCGGCGTCTACCCATGGTGATGTGCGAGCGTGTGTGTGTTTATGTGCGAGCGTGTGTGTGTTTATGTATGAGCGTGCGTGCGTGTGTGTACAGCGCATCATCCCAGTCCCCCGAGGCCCCTTCCCCAGATGTGCAGAGGCCACATCCCTCCTTCTCCGTCTCCTCCCTTCGTCTGTTATCTCTGCCCTTCGTCCTCCACCCGCCCATGTTCCCTTTACCTTCTCCTCTCTCCTCTCTCCTCTCTCCCCACTCCTCTGCTTTTATCTCTCCTCTCGGTTCATCCTCCTTTGTGCGTGGCCGGGCCCCAGGCATGTCTTTGGCGAGGGCACGCGTGGTGCCACAGCCTCTCGACCCTTACGTAACTAAGTGTAGCATGTTTGAGTCACACGTCCAACCATAGGTCACGTCCGGAAGAGACAGCTTACATTAATATGCCCCCCCCCCCTCTCTACCTCTAACATTCATGACTGTGAATGTAGACTGCTTTTTGGGCTGTTTGTGTTTGTGTTTGTGTGTGTGTGTTTGTGTGTTTGTGTGTGTGTGTGTTTGTGTGCGTCTGATTCTTGTGCTTGAGCACACATATACACGTGTATGTCTGCCGCTAATGCCCATCTGCCCTTTCCGCACAACGGCATGGATAGGTTGTGTGTGTACGTGTGTGTGTGCGTGCGTGCGTACGCCCGCGCGTGTTTGTGCACAGCTGAGTGTGTGTGCGTGCTTACAGGATGTACGGTCATGCGAGAGGAATCTGCCTGGGTAACGCAGACAAAAGTGTGTGTGTGTGTGTGTGTGGTGGGAGGACCGGAGTGTATCCAGCAGGGATGATGGAGGGGAGGTGGTGAAAGGTATGAGCGAGGCAGCTCCACTCTGAGCAGAGAGAGAGAGAGAGAGAGAGACAGGCGGAGCCGCGATGCTTGTATCCGTGCTGCCGCTAACATGCTGCCATGGTGTGTGGAGGGGGAGCTGCCTGAAGCCCATAGAGGAACAGGAACTAGCCTAAACAAGCACGCTCACATTTAAGATCTTATATGGCTTGTCATGTGAGTCGTCAAGTGGAATAGGAAGAAGTCAGTTCAAGCACAGTGATTTTTGAGGGATTTTTGTGTATTTTTTGTGTGTGTGTGCGCTCGTATGTGTGTGTGTGTGTGTGAGCAAGTCATTTGGACTCAGGCCAAAGGGTTTTTTCTGGTCCGGGCAGCTGAGCTGTACTGAGTTGCTGGGTAGACCTCCAGCGTTTTTCCCTGACATTTGGTCCCCACTCCCCAAAAAGTGAATTAAAACTTGATAAGAGCAGGAACTGCATTTGAAATCAACTTTATGACATTTAAGATCGTGTTGGTGCGTGTGTGCGCGTGCGTATGTTTTGGTGTGTGTTGCGTGTGAGTATGTGTTTTGTGTGTGTGTTTCACTTGACCCTGTTACCAACGTCACAAACGTCTGGAGACTGAACGCGAGGCTGTTTTAGCCATGGATGCAGACGACAGGCCTCTATTTTTAAAGCATCGTTGTGTAACAAACATCCCACTTCCATATCACTGAACTCTGCATCAAGCAGGTGCACGGTCATCCATTTCAGTGACTTTGAATACTTGTATTCTTTATTGATACACATGTAGCATACACAATTATTTACACACATTCACTCACACACACACACACGCTTGCATCCTAGTGGAAATCTCACTCATGAATGAGCAGGAGGGTTTAATCTGCACCCTCAGATCCCTTTGAAAATAAACTTCTTATCTGGTATCTGTGTGCCCCTCCTGCACACACTGTGTGTGTGTGTGCCCCCCCTGCACACACTGTGTGTGTGTGTGCAGGGGGGGTGTGTGTGCCCTGCCTCTGCTTCTCTTCAATTCTCCACCAATGACGTCATGCGGGCCCCTGGGCATGTGGGGGAGTGGTGGGACTGTGTGTGTGTGTGTGTGTGTGTGTGTGTGTGTGTGTGTGTGTGTGGGTACGTAAGCTTCATTTCTTTAAAATGGCGTGCTCAACATGAACACCTTCTGTTGACTAACTTTCCCTCCTATGTTGCAACACAGCATTTTTAAAAGAGGAAGATACCAAGGCAAGAGAGGGAAAAAAAACGAAATTGCAAAAGTAAGGTCGAGCTTATTATTATTGTGTTATTGTGCAGCAATAACAGAACCACCACACTGCTGAAACTGTGAAACTGGCTTTGGTTGGAGGATGTTATCGAAAAACATCCCAGTTCAATCACTTACACAAACACACGCATTCACTTACTCCCTCCCAGCCCGGCCCTGTCATAAGCAATATCAGAGCAGCCCAGATAGTGAGAGGCATCTGTCATCGGGCCAGCCAAGACAAACACCAGGGCGTATCGCGTTGTCCCCATCCCTGTCCTCACCCCCACTCTCACCCTAAACTAAACCAGCCCAGGTCACATCCTATCTAAAGTTTTATACTGCATAGTGTTTAGGCTCTATTAGCCTGTTAGCCTGCTAGCGTTAGCCAGCTAGCGGTTAGCTCAGGGATGTTAGCTAGCTCTGCAGGATGTGCGGAGGAATGGGAGGTCCTCATGAGACAAGAGAAGAAGTTGGGTGTTGTAACCTGGATCGCCCCCCTATGCTATCTTTCCATACGTACACGCACACACACTCACACACACAAACACTTGTGTGTTTGTTTGGGCATTTCTCGCCCAGACGGCGGCTTGCTAAGTGGCCCTTGACCCTGTCGAAGTGTAAGGTGGGAGGGTCAAAGTCCCCCTACCCTGCAGGACCAGGGGATGGTGTGGAATGTTCCAGACCTGTTAAGTGACTCCAGTGTTTGTTTTCATTGATTAAAACACACTACATGAGTCTCCTTAAGTCACTGAACTTCTCTCCTGTTCTCTTCAATTTCTCACTTATAGGTCATGGTCATTTAAGGTCTTTGCTCTGACAGTGTTGGTGTGTGTGTGTTTGTGTGTGCGTGCGCTTGTGTGTGTCTGTTTGTGTGTGTGCGTGTGTGTTGTTTGACCCTCCAGACCTGCCCAGCGGGTTATTTTCCAGAACTTTGAGTCACATGGATGTAGGTTTCATTTCAAAGACACAAAGCAGCCTCAGTGTCTGGAGAGAGAGAGAGAGAAAGAGAAAGAGAGAGAGAGAAACGGAGGAGAACAGAAAGAGAGAAAGAAAGAAAAACAATAGAGAGAGAGAGAGACCTCCACATGACCAGCACATGGCCGTTAACGCCGCGTCCACCCGTCATCATGACAGACTGAAGACATTACTGCGAGAGAGCTGGGAGAGGAGAGGAGGAGAGTGTGAGCGAGGAGAGGGGGAGGCCAGAGGGAGGGGGACCCGGTGACTAAGTCAGGGAGAGACGGAGAGAAAGGGGAAGTCTTTGGGAGGAAAAAAAAAAGCAGAGGGAGGGAGAGGAGAGTGAAGAGAGGAGAAGTTACATGTGGCTCTTTGAAGCAGCGTCCACATTATGGAGCGAGACAGAATAGCAGGTAAGAGTCCCACTAACTTCATTTTCTCCTCACCTTCAGGACTTTTTTGTTTGTGTGAAAGAACGTTCTCCCCCCACCTCTCTCTCTCTCTCTCTGTCTCTCTCCCTCTCCCTCTCTCTCTCTCTCTCTCTCTCTGCTTGAACTTTGGGACTTTAAAGGCTGTTCCGTCTAGAAGCAGTGATTCTGGATCTCATTTGCTGTAGAGGGGCAGTAGACTGAAGGTTGGGCCACCCCATTAAGTGGTGTGCCTGTGTGTGTGTGTGTGTGTGTGTGTGTGTGTGTGTTTGTCTGCGAAGCGAAGTCTGACCGTCGGCTCACCTAGCTTATTTGTAACAAATTTTGTAGAAAGAAAAACCCTTAGGTTTGTGTATTTCTTTTCGGTGTAGCAAAGTAGATCATCTTTCTGATTCACTGCGATTGGGTGTTGTTTCAAGTGTCAGATATGAACTTCCCCTTCAACTCCACAGAAGTGTTGCTTCGGAAACATAGTGGAAACAGTTGGAATGGATGTTAAAATAGATACAGTGAGTAATAATCTGGATGCTGGATGCTGGTTGACCGCACAGTGTAATGAGAATGATTCACTGCGGTGTGTGAGTGTGTATGTGTGTGTGTGTGTGTGTGTGTGTGTGAAAGAGGGAGACTGCTAGTGCTCGTGTTGTAGTCACACTATGGACGACGAGCTTGATTAGCCTAGCTGTCGTCCCCGAACTCTGACAGAAGCATCTATTTCGAGTTAATCTGAAGGATGAGCTCTGCGTCAGTCAGAGCTAGCACGGCTGACTGGGAAACTTAGTATCTTCTCTTGAAGAACATGTCGCACGTGAGTGTGTGTGTGTACTGGTGTATGTGTGCGGAGAAAGTGGAGAAATGTCAGCATGTGTAAATGCGTGAAGGCCGTCAGGACGTGTGCGTGTGTCCCCTGAGACGACTTTGCCTCAGGACAACCTTTTTGGTAATCTGCACTGTCACCCTTTACGAGCGTCGCAACCTCAGTTCCTTCATAGTGTCACGTCGATCTCCGATAACTAATCTCTAAGAATAATGTTTGCTAGATTGACTGGACCTTTGGTGGATATTGTTTCATTTGGAGTTTTCTCTGTACTCGCTCCATATTGGAGGTAAAAGTTGGTATTTATGTGATAAGACGGCTTATCTAACAGCTTGTGTGGATTAGGGCTTGGACATCAAACTGAGCGACAGTCTGCAAATTAGCCTTCATCTCGTCAGATGGTTCAGCTGTGTGCTGTCGGGATTTCTCCTGAGTGAAGTTCGAGATCTGCCCACTGGAGGGCAGTGTTGCCGTGTGGATTTGACCCTCTTTCTCCCTCCTTGTCTCTCTGTGGCAGCAAACCACCATTTCACTGACTTCTGTGAAAAGTTCCATGTGGATGATTCATATTTTGCAGACAGATTGTCTTTTATGGGAGGTGGAGGAATCCAGGCTGACATCAGGGGGGGAGGTGAGGAGGACGGGGGGGGGGGGGGGGGGGAGAGGTGTACGGAGAACCTTTTCCAGACCCCCCCCTCCCCCTCCCCCCTCCCCCCTCCCCACACGCGCACACACATCCACAATCCAGGAAGTCCAGCGTCTGGCTACTTCCTGGTCCTTACCATCCTCACCCCCCCTCCCCTCCAAACCCACGTCTCGCTTCAACTCGGATGAGTCCCTGCGAGAAGCGTCATCACAAGAGCGATGGGGTCTCCGGTCGACTAACGGGGGGGGGGGGGGAGACAGATGTCACCGTGACCGCGAGTTTTCTCTGCGACTGCATCTCCGTTCTGGCCCGAGCGTGTCTCCGTAGGATCGCAGTATTGATGTTCAGCGTGGCCCAGGGGGCTCCATATGGTCAGCACATCCAGCTGTCATCGCTGACAGAAGACTGGATAGGATGTCTTCCTCAGTAGGGGGAAAGGAGAAGCCATGTCTCTGGAAGTCCAAGAAAGACCGACGAGTCCATTTCCCCCCCGTGGCGTCGCTGCCAGGACGGTCGTAGTTGGCCTCCATGGTTCCGGATGATTCCGGAATGCTGAGGACTGTGTTGGATGGGACTAGAAGAGACCAGGGGACCGTAGACAAACAGTAGGGTTGGGAACGTATACAGGAGGCTACAATGCACTTCAGTCTTTCCTGAAGTTCTCCAGCTTTTGCATGAGAACCCTTTGGAGCTCTAGGCCCAGAGAGTTCTAGCCCCAGAACGTTGTACGTGGGCAGAGCTGGGGTCAGGTCCGTCCTCCTGTACCACCCATGTGATGGGGATCTTCCCTCGGAAGAGATTTGTGTTTTCGCGTGTGATTCCACATTTCCAGAATTGCTGATGTTAGCCAGTCCCCTTTACCCAGCAGAGTAGCCTGGGTCTATGCACGCCAAACAAAACACACGCTAGGCACACACACACACACACACACACAGGCTCCTCACACGCACACATGAACGAGTCCACGCAAACGTTTGTCTGCGCTTTACAAGCAGACCATCGCCAAATACTGTTCTCAAATACTGTCACATACTTGGGATGTCAATGAACGACCATGCACAGTGCAATGAATCCAATGGAGTCATTATTTTAGGACCCAATGATGAGATGATTATGCAAATTTCAACTGATCTTCTTTAAAAAAAAACGACTTTAGACAAAGCAGTTGAGACAGTTCTAACACTCTCTCTCTCGCTCTCTCTCTCTCTCTCTCTCTCTCTCTCTCTCTCTCTCTCTCTCTCACACATACTCACATTCACACACTGCACACACACACACACACACACGCACACACGCACACACACACACACACAGACACACACAGCTGACTCTGAGCAGGAAGCGACAGCGCTCACCGTGGTCCATAAAAGAAACATAGAGGATGTCCTCTATGACTCAGCTTCCCTCCGTCCCTCCACACCAGCTATCTGTTTGGCTCTGCTATTATTATTTCTCACATATGAACCCCGAGAAAAGCTGCCCGGATACAGAGGACCGGGAGAACCGATTGGGCAGGGTTGATGGAAGCCCCACACCTTCGGCGGAGAGAGACGTTTAAGGAAAGCGCTCCTTGTGTACTCTTCAGTGTCAAGGTCACTGGGGGTTAAGGCTCAGAGATGCATCTCTATCCAGGGGAAGATCTTACGATGATAGGTGTTGTCGGCCAAGTGTGTTCTGTTCTGTGTGGTCTAGTGTTGACCGCGAATGCGTGTATGAGGAATACATGCCATGTGTAGCGCAGGCGGCCTGTTTAGTGTGTGGAGCCTGGCCTGACGTTTTTACTAGCTTTACCTGTTGGTCTGCAGAGCAATCGCTCTCTCTCTCGCTCTCTCTCTCTCTCTCTCTCTCTCTCTCTCTCTCTCTCTCTCTCTCTCTCTCACATACACACACTTGGTGCAAAACACACATTCACACACACACACACACACTCATGATCATCGAGATCTAAATCTGACCTGCATCAGTAAAGGGGAAATGGCACCGCCGATTCCACTGAGTAATAATAAGAAGACCGACAACCTTTTACTCAAAAGAACACGTCGCATGGTCTTTCTCTCTCTTTCTCTGGATGTCTCTCTCTCTCTCTGTCTCTCTCTGTCTCTCTCTGTCTCTCTCTCTGTCTCTCTCTCTCTCTCTCTCTCTCTCTCTCTCACGTCGCATGCGGGTGTCCTGTCATGCTCTGGCTGGGAAAAAAATATTGAATGTGCGAACAGCTGAACGGTTTCCAACCGTCCTTCTATCCACTAAGGAGATTATATACACAAACCAGCGTCTATTTACACAAACAACATCCAGCACTTGGAGAACTGTGGGCGGTGTGCACCCTCGTCTCTGATCCTGAAGAGAATTGTTTTGTGTGAGGTTTGTATCCTGCTACCCTCCCAGGCCTCAAAAACACTGTGTTTACAGTGCTATTTCAGGGGGTACTGATGGACACACACACACACGCACACACACACACACACACACACTGACATATATACTTTTCTCGCTCTCTCCCAATCACACACACGCGCACACCTCTCGCTCTCTCTCTCTCTCGATTTTGAAAACACCCTTGTGTCTCCTGCACACATATGTACTCCACCTCCAGATGTTGTTGTGGAGCCCCCCCCATCCTTCGGCCTGGGATCCAGCCCAGAGCGCGGAGCCCTGTTTAGATAAATATATACTGGCTTGGGGGAGGTGTGTATTCCACACTGTGTGTTTTGCTTTAATTGAGGACTGGGGCTGTGTGGCATATGGTTTACAGTTCTGCCCACTAGGCCTGGGTATGGGGAGGAGGGGGCGGGGGGGGGGGGGGGTTTGGGTGGGTGGGTGGGAACTAAACACGAGCACAGATAACAGGCATGTGCATGAACGCACACACACACACATACTGCCAAAAATCCTGTGCGCACACACACACCCACATACATCTGTCAGCGGGGAGGATGCATAGAACATGCCTCGTTGTGGGGCCGCGTGGAACCACCCGGCAGTGAGGACAGAGGGGACACACGCATTCCTGCCTCACACACACACACACATGCACAGACACACACACGCACGCACGCTCACACACACACACACCAACACGCATGCACACACACGTACATACACACACACACACACATATTGTTCTTACACTGCTGCCAGTGTTTAGCCCCACTCTGGTCCTTGTCCCTGCACACCAGTCTAAGCAGGGAGCCACAGCAGGTAGCAAACACACGGCGCTGTTCTCAACTCACCTCAGAGGTGTCAGGGTCAGGGGCGCCAGGTGGGCTTGGACTCCCACCGAAAACCCCCCCAAAAGAGCTTTTCATTCATTATGGTCCTTGTCCTGGCTATGGAGCCTGAGCCCATTAAAGTACCAGGCACCAGCATTGTGCTCTCCGAGCTTCACTGGCGGCGCAATAAGCCGTGTGATTGGTCTATCCGGAGGGGTGAAATGTCCTGATTGGCTGTACCGGAGGGTGAAAATGTGGACTTCCTGTGGGCCTCTCTTCAATGCTAGCTTGTCTGGCTCCAAACAGGAAGCCAGTTACCGTGGAAAAGCTACTCATTCATCGCTAATTGCAGCGATATCGCGGCTATTGCTCTGTTAGCGTTGAGTGCTAGCTGAAGATAGGCTGATAAGCTAATAGCACTCTCTGAGGAGATGGCAGATGCTGGTACGCAAAACCAAGGACAACCTCAGCTCATTCTTTCATCGCATTCTTAATTGTTTTCTACTGCAACGACTTTCCAAACCTCAAGTCTATCACTCGAGGCCGCCAGGGAGACCTGTAACCGTAGCCCACATCAAACGCCAACTCGTCAACCGTGTTATCGAGTTGCGACGTCGAGAGACCTCCACTGCTCTGAACTTCCTGTGTTTCTTCCTGTCACGTATTCTCACTGCCAGAGGGGGACAAGTTTGTACGTGACTCCCTGTCTGACCACCCAGGGGCTCACGATGTTGTCAGTCTGTCACGTGGACAGGAACACCCCGGGGTGACACTGCAGAGAGACACACTTTAATTACACTGTCGGTTTGGGGAGCGAGAGAAAGAAAAAACTTTTTTTTTCCCCAAGTTGTTTACTGACAGACGGCAGAGGAAGGACAAATAGAGAGGGAGTGGAGGGGAGGGAGAGAGAGAGAGAGAGAGGGGGGGGGGGGAGAGAGAGAGAGAGAGAGGGAGAGGGAGAGGGGGAAAGAGAGGGAGAAAGGGGGAGAGGGGAAAGAGAGAGAGAGAGAGAGAGAGAGAGGGAGAGAGGGAGAGGGGGGAGAGAGAGAGAGGGAGAGGGGGAAAGAGAAGGAAAGAGTGAGAGAGAGAGGGAGAGATACAGATGCCATATTGAGGTTGGTTGGTGTGAAAGCCATGGACAGGCCACCACCATAACACGAAGGTCAGCTGTTGTTGGGCCCATTGTGTGCCTGTTTTAGGTCCCAGGTCCCAGCTCCTCTGACTGCAGGGTGTTGGTCCACCAGTCTCTAAGTGTGTCACTTCCTCAATTGCTGTGTCGTTCCCGTTGTGTCCATTCTTGTGGTGTGAAGGGAGATCGGATCTGATGCCTTCTTAACAGGAAATTCTGTCATAGCTGACAGGAAACATGCAGGCGTGAGTGAACTGGTGAGGGCTGTTGGTTTGTAATGTATACTGCAGGTCTCAGAAGTATTTTCGAGTATATTCCCATAAGAGAGTCCTTTGTTATCTACCAGCAATGAAGTAAAATACTTCCTTCTCTGAGGTGTTGAATGGTCCCACAGACATACACACACACACACACACACACGTCCAGCCTGTTATGACAGAGAGGGCAGGCAGGGAGAAGGGAAAAGAAGGAGTTGAGCTTTGCTCTTAAAAGGGAGGGGAGGAGTGGGGAGGAGAGGGGAGGGGAGGGGTGGGGAGAGATCGGAGGCTTGCCTTTCACTCTCTGAAGTCTGAAAGCTGCTATGTAGAAGGCAAGGGAAGAAGCCAGAAAACGAAGTTGCTCCTTTAAGAAAGTTGTAGGCTTGGATCTGAGTAGCACACAAAGTTTTTTTTTTTCTTCTATCAACTCCCAATTAGGGATTTGTTTATAGTCAGTTGAGTGTCTCGGAATCGTTACCTAGATAGGGAAGAGATTCTCTGGTCCTCGATATCAAACTACAAAGATGTCTGACTCGGGAGTAAATGTACATTTGGAGGGAATTATCTCAGATTTTGAAGGTTTGTCTTTAATGATTTTACTGCTCTGTCTCTTGCACTGTCCTTGGTGTCGTTTGATGGGAACTCCTACCATAGTTTCCATCAACAGTCTGTGGCTTCGAATCAAAAACATCTGGACCCGAGGAGATAGACTCAACCAAGATGATGTTTGTCTAAAATCACAACTTTAGTTATTTCTGTTCGTGATTTATCTGCTGCATTGAGCGAGTGTGTGTCTGTATACGCACCCGTGTGTTCGAGACGTGTGTGTGTGTGTTCGAGACACATGAGCCTGTGTGTGTGTGTGTGTGTCAGCACATATGCTAGTGTGTGTGTTCCTGAGAGGGCATGTGTTCCCTCCGTCTCCCCCTGTCTGTCATTGATTAGATCCCAGTTGCGTCAACAGACGAGGCCCAGTATTGACAGTGTTCACCACAGGAAACCCCTCAGCAGAGAGCATTAAGAGGGGGTTGGCGGTGGGGGGTGGGGGGGGGGGGGGGGGTGGGGGGGGGGTACAGGACTGGAAGCAGCACCAGCGCTAAAGGCTAACATCTGGCCACACCATCAAGTCCCCCATTCACAACTCCAGACTCTTCTTTGTTTGTCTTTACCCTATGCGGGGACTGGCATTGATTTCCTTTGTCCCCCTCTTCCTTCCTTCCTTTCTCTCTCTCTCTCTCTCTCTCTCTCTCTCTCTCGCTCTCTCTCTCTCTCTCTCTCTCTCTCTCTCTGTATCTCTCTCTCTCTCTCTGTCTCTCTCTCTCTCTCTCTCTCTCTCTGTCCTCGCTTCCCTCCCGCCCGGTCAGACCCGGTGTTTCTCCAGCCGTGACGACTCTGACAGCCGCCACACTCCCAGAATCCTTTGGGAGCATGGCTTGTGCCCGGACAGCCAGGCTCGGGGGTGAGACAGCTGGGAGATATACGAGCAGAGAGCCTCAGATGGGGGGTTTGGGTGGGGGGGGTCATGCCTCCCATCTCTCAAGTCTGGTACCACACTGCTCTATACCAATCTATACCACTACTGTATTTTAAATAGAATCTGACTTGGGTCCTATGTTTACAAGAAAATGATGACACAAATTCAGATTAACACCAATTTGATAACATTGTGACATTCTAAGGTTTATTTGGTCTCTTACTGAAGGGTTTCACACGAGATTTTCACCAGAGGGCGTTTTCTGAATACAGCCTGAACACACCCTGTTCGTATATAGAACTAGCTTATAGGCCTCCGAACATGGCTGTAGAGAGAAGGTTATTAAGCGTTGGGGCTTCTGTCTGTCTGTGCCAAACCAAACTCAGGGTGATGTCCAAGGTGTTATGACTGATGGTGTGTTCTGAGAAAACGTGCTGCTCCAGCAAAGGAAATGGGACTTCTGGGTAAAAGACAAATCCACTGGGAGTAGGAGGGGTGCCCTTTCAGTAACGGGCAACGAGTTAGGGTTTGGCCAGGCCGCCTGGGCGGTCTGTGAGGTGGTGTGTTTCTGTGTGTGTGTGTGTGTGCGTGAGTGAGTGAGAGTCTGTGTTATGACCACTGTTGTTTCACTCTTTGAGACAACTGCACATTGAGCCCCTGAGAGAGAGCATGTCAGTTCAAGTCAGCCTGGCGACAGAAGCTGGATAGCGTGTTGTCACAGACATTCACGACACACACACACATACACACACACACACACACACAAGCAAACACACAGCAGGAAGTGTGAGGCTGAGAAAGCTGACAGCTCTGCCTGTCCTGATTGTAGAGCAGCTTAACCTCCTCTGTGTCATACTGGCACATCCAGATTCTCTGAAGTTCCCTACAATACCTTCTAGCCCGAGGACTTTCCTGGTAGCTACCGGTTGTGTGTATGTAGGCTTTTGTTCCCTTTGTCAGGTTGTGTGATTGTCTGTATTATATTAGGCCATTTAGTAGAAATGCTTTGAGGAGATTGTTTTTTATATCTCCTTTCTAAATTAATTGGAGGATTATGGAGTCACAATCATATCTTTCTCAGAAACAACTGCCTACGGGTCTAAGGTGACTGGTATCTCTCGTAACTTTAAGTCGGATGGTATGAACCTTAAAAAAAACACAACCAATATTAGCATCCTAGCATCCGAGCGAGCTTTCTCTTTCTCTGTGTCTCTTCCCTCATGCCCCCTTTCCACAACCCCATCAGCCCTCCCAGAATTCCTTTGTGCTGGACGTGGGGTGTCAGCCAGACCAAGAGAGAAACCACATGTCCGACCTAGCGCTGGTCGCTAACGGCGGTCGGTCAGGATAAACGAACTCCTTTTCAGTGGATAAGCCAGAGAGTACTGTATCTGACAGCCTAGAATTAGCGGTGGCTAAGCTAGCGACTGACCAAGTGGAATATCACGGAGGAGGCCGTGTAACTCTATCAGTCTTTGTTTGACCTCGCCTTGTCGGACGAGGTTTGGTTTTATTTATGTAGCTTGAACCACATAATTGTACACCACTTTGATTTCTAAGACACCTGCCAAGCCCCTATTCCGCTAGCAGTTCCATTGAAAGCCAAATAGCAAGACGTTATAGCAGTGTAGGAAGAATATCTAGAATTCATTAGGCTTTGAATTTCCGGCCATAATCACAAGTTTACCAGTAATCTTTTTCCATATATATATCTACATCTAAATGTTACAGTTACAGAGTTGAGAGTTGTGTTTGGGGGATAAATTGTTACACCACTTTCCACTGTCAAAGACGTCATAGCGGTTCACCAGGTTAGTAGATACTGTGGAGTCCTTAGATTACCCTAGTCATGTGATAGTAATCAGGAAGTGAGTGAGGCTGGAATGTAATGGAGGTTTACTCAGGCACAGTGATTCACCGGTCTGTCTAGTCCATCAAGATGATTAGGCGAACAGTGCCAGTCAGTCTCATAAACCAGGTCTTTCCACAAACCTTAAAGACTGAGAAACACACACACACTCCCTCACCCCATTAAAAACACTAGACTATCCCGACTGACACGCGTGACCGATGAAACTCTAGCAAGAAGACCTCAAAGATCATAGTCCCCAGGAGAGAAGCACCTCCGTCTCCAGACGTGAGAGGCTGTCTGGGCCGTGTCTGGCCCCCAGTTGAAGCCCCTCTCTTCGGGGGAAGCTAATCTATCAGATCACACAAGGACCCAGACATCCAGACCACGGCCCTTCAGGTCCTAACACGAAGGCCATAGAAGCGTCCTCTGATAGCGCCAAGTCCCTTTGAACTGCCGATGCTGATGGACGGTGTGATAGTGGCAGTAATCCAATACCTCACTCTCTCTCTCTCTCTCTCTCTCTCTCTCTCTCTCTCTCTCTCTCTCTCTCTCTCTCTCTCTCTCTCTCTCTCTCTCTCTCTCTCTCTCTCTCTCTACCTCTCTCGCTCTCTCTCTCTCTCTCACTGTCTCTCTCTCTCTCTCTCTCTCTCTCACTGTCTCTCTGTCTCTCACTCTTTACCCTAGGAAGGTCTGTCAGTTTCAGTCAGTCTCCGTGTTAGTTCTTTGTTTTCAGACGCTCTCCTCAGGCTCTCTGGCCGTGCGCCGGCGTGGCTCTCAGTGGATCCCCAGCGTTCTGTGTCTGTCTCGACTGGAGACGCACTCGAGGAGGTGACTCGGGGCAGCGGCGGTCCGCTCACGGCCGATGTCTGGCCTCACCACAGAGGCAGAGAGGATAGAGGAGAGCTGGTTCTCTTTCCTCTCGTGTTGTCTCCACACCACCAGGCGAACAACACCGACGCCTTAGCATGCAGCACCCGTTGTGGTTTGTGACGGTCGCTCATTTGTCTGTATCAGACTATTATGGGCTGCCAGACACTGTACAATGCTCGGGGGAGGGCGAGTGAGACGCCAGATGGTTGTCGAGGGGATACCATGGAGACGGCGCAAACGCTGCTTTTCCAGCTCACGGTCTGGGAATGCCGTTTCACCGGGGAGCGGGGCGGCATCGTCTCTGACATCGGAACGCCGCTGCCCAGCGGTCCCCCGGCGGTCCCCCGCGGTCCACGGCGGTCCACGGCGTTCCTCGGCCATCGATCGAGCGTGTGTGAAACTTCCAGGACGGGGATCATCCTGGATGCCTCCTTGGAAAACTGTAATTCCTCTCCTCCTGTGTAGTTGAACGATGTGGGGAAGGGATGACCCTGTGAGTTCGCGGAAAACTCCGGATGCTTGGGGAATACTAGGGTGGTAGAACAGGAACAGTTGTCTCTGGACCCATCTCACGAACCTAAACATACCAGAGAGCTGTGTCATCGTGATGAAGATAGAGGACAGTATTTGGACATCAACTTATCTGTCACGTGTTCTCTCTTTGAAAATATGTCTCGTTCTTATTAACCGGCTTGACATACCTGTAATGAGACTTGCGTGACAATGACTCACGAGTCATTCAGTCTATCAGCAGACAGGTATACTTCCAAACGGATAAACTATTGTTGACCTGACAGAAATGGAGTCAACCTTTTGTCAACCTCAGTCAACTACACACGCTACCCCAAACAATTACCCCAGCTCAGTTGCTGCGTATCACCAGATCGGAATCGTCTGGTGGTGCGTGGGGAGTTCAAGCATCTGCAGATGATCCCTTGACACCCTCGTAAAAAAGTCAGCGTATCGTGAGTGAACAGCTACGAACTTTCTTCCAGTGCTTCGTGACCTTACCGCTCTCAGAGTATCCTGCAGGCTTATCCTGGCAGACCTCGACTTGTCCTGGAAGCCAGTTGAAAACAGCAGAAACCTCGGACTGGTCCGCAGCCAAGCGTAAAAGTGGAGAGGGAGGAAAGTACGGGGTTAAGAGAGATGTATCCCGGGCGGTTTGGACTCGACGCGCAAATCACAATTTTATGGCCGCGTCGACGTTTCTTTATTGGGTCGAGTCGACGTTTCTAATCAAAAGCAACGCCTGGGTGTTTTCGTAAAAACATCAAAGGCAACACATGGATTGTAAAAACAAAAAGGTTGCTCGTACCGCAACACAGGAGAACTGCCAGTCGTCTCAAAGTTCTCAGAGGAGAACAACAATCGGGGTGGGGAATGAATAGCAGTTTATAAGAACAAGTGTTCCTCTTATGTTTTGGGGGGGCCACTGTGCCTGCGTTGTACGGGTGTGACACGCGACGATATGATACGTGACACGCGGTCACGGGAAGGCAGACCTGCGTGACGGATGTAGAAGACGGAAGGTAACCATAACAAAGGGTTCCTTAAACACGGCGACGAGGTCAGGGAGCGTGTCTGGGGTCAAAGGGTGATGTTCGGCACGATTCAGACTGCAATACGGGGAGCAAGTCACGGAAGCTTGGGCCCAGGGTCAAATGAAAATGTCCTCCACACAAACACTGGGCGACTCACGCGAGGAGACGCCGACGTTTGCTCCAGCATGCCAAATTAGCATTTGGCAAACTCCAAATTTGTCTTGGGGGGGGGGGGGGGGGAGAGGGGGGGGGGGGAGTATCTTGTGTCACTCGTTTAAAGTGAAGCGGCTTACAGCAGTAAATTCGATTAGTGGCCAGAGCTGATGTGGGGTGGAGAGAGCCTTTGATGTGATTGTCTCCAGCTCTCTGGGTTCCTTTTCTGCTTGGGTACATGGGGAGGGCAGTGGGGTTGGGGCCTGGGGTACACACACACACACACACACACACACACACTGGCTTGCATACACATATAGCCATGTGCACACACAGAGACAAACACAAACTGGCATACACACCCAAGCACACACACACATCCCATGGACCAATGACAGACCACATGATCAGTTTGGAGTTAAATTGGTGTAAGAGGATCATGTGTTTTTGTATGTGTGTGTGTGTGTGTGTGTTCATGTACGCACGCATGTGTGTGTCTTGTCTCCCTGGCATGTCATCAGAGTACCAGCTTGTAACCTCAGGCGTGACCCCTCCGATGTATCGTTAGCAAGGGATTCCGATTGAATCTCAACCAGCTGCAGTCGCCCTGAAGACAGTGGTAGCCTGGAGTTGTCTGTCTTTCTCACGAAGCTAGCTAACCTGAGGGAAGCGTGGCGTCCAATGGGCTCTCATCTGACAGAATTCCATTCGCTCAGCCCCTTCTGCTAATTTACGTTTGGCACATGACCATTTTATTTTTAAAGGGACACGGGCTGCAATTTATTTGGCCACTTTTTAAATGGAAGGAATTGCTGTAAAACATTGACATTTTACAGTGTAATGTACCACACATGTTTCAAACAAATTGCACCACATAAACTTACATTACGTTTTGCCATATACTGTTTCACACAGTGAGAATGGCTCTGACTTTAAATTGGGTCTGCGTCTACTCTTCACTTTAGGAGGTTACTGACATAATTGTGGCTTAATGACTTCTTTCTGCCATTTCTGTTTGTGATGTCGCCTAAATTGCTTTTCCAGGCTGTCTGCTCTCTGACCTCAACCATCCGACAGAGATGCCAGGAGCGACAATGCAGCTCACGCCGCCTGTTTGAATGGCCGTATTGTTCCTTTACGGAAACCATCCCTCCTCGTCTTCTGAATTTCCCGCTCTCCGCCCCCCCAAAAAATAGTGGCGGGCGCAAATACCAGAGCCGAGGCTGTTTATGAGCGAGGGATTTGCGCTTTTGTTGTTGTTGTTGTGTGTGTGTGTGTGTGTGTGAAGCCCCGCTGGATCTCCCGTCGTCAGCGGCTCACGTGACTCAGCATGATCATGTTCTCTCCTCCCTGTGTGTCTCCCCCCCCCCCCCCCTCCCCCCCCCACAGCTCTGAAGAGGTCGTTCGAGGTGGAGGACGTGGACACCTCGGCCCACTCCTCCCCCAGCGTCCGCCGGACGCCCAGCTCCGCCCACCGGCCCGCCATGTCCCCGACCAGCATCTACTACCGCGAGCTGGGCTCCCCCAGCAGCAACCACCTCTCCTCCACCACCGCCAGCTCCCCCAAGCCGGGCTCCAAGACCCCCGACCCCGTGTCGCGGCGCTCCGAGCTCTCCATCGACATCTCCTCCAAGCAGGTGGACAACGCCACCAGCCCGGGGTCGGTCCGCTTCGGCCTGAAGCGCCCCGAGGTCCTGGGGGGCCACACGGCCAAGACCCCCGAGACGGGCCACAAGAGGGAGGTGACCTTCGCCAAGGGCCCCACCGAGTCCCCCGGGGCCCGCCGGCCGGACAGCGCCCGGACCCCGGAGCCGCTGCCCCACGGCCGGAAGGTGGAGCCCCCCAGCCCGGGGGGGGACGGACCCAGGATCAGCATCACCCGGGCCCACTCGGAGGTGAGCGGGAACAACGGGAACCACCACCCGGCCGTGCACCACCCGGCCCACCCCAACCCCCACCACAACACCATCGTCACCACCATCCGCTGTCCCTCGCCCAATCAGGTCGGACGTACCAAGTCCCCCAATCCAGACAGTAAGTCCATCTTCAAACCTGGCTCTACTCTTGTCTGTTTGTCTGGTTAAGGTCTGTATGGTGCTTGTGTGTGTGTGTGTGTGTGTTAATGAGTGCGTGTGAAGAACGAGGGCAAAACTAGCGGTTTGGTTTGAAAGCTCCCCGCTCCTGGTGAGAGAGCTAACCACGGAGAATGTGCGTGTTTGTGTATGCATGTGTGTTTGATCTGGACTGGAGCTCAGCTGGATCGAGCCCAGACCGTCTGGTCTTGGCGTGAGCACCCAGCGAGGTCCAATGAGGCGTGGAGGCAGTAATGGGGGCTGCCCTCGCTGGCCAATAGGAAACTGTCTTCTCCAGCGCCGTCGCCGATCCTATCCTGCCTGTGTGGCTCACTTAGTGAGTCGCTGACAACAGAGGAGAAGGACAGGGGCCATTTTTGGTTTTTCCTTTCCTCTTACCGCTTCCTTTCCCCCCCTTTGATCTTCTCCCTCTCTCCCTCACCGTCCTGGTCCTTCTCACCCTCTTGCCTTTTCTCCGTCATTTGCGGCCGACGCAGGGCGAGTATCCTCGACCACAATGCGACTGGAAAACCGGGGTTGCTGGGGAACAATTGGGGGAAACATTTTCAAGACGACATGATCCCCGCGCTGCCCCGCTCTCCTCCCCACGGACACACACACACGCTCGCACACACTCACCCCCCGGTTGACCCCCGGTTGATCCTCTGCCTCACAGCGAGACTGAGGCATACGATCTCACCCCCAGCATGGCCCTGTAAGAGGAGAGGTCTGTTTGATTAAAGACCAGGTCCCTGCCCGCTAGCCTCTGCTCTGCGTGTATCGCACCAGATATCTGCCTCCCGCTATTAGCGAAAGGACGGAGGGCTCGCAGTTATATATCCCGACACTTAACCCCTCGACTTGTTAGTGAGGTAAATATGGACTTCTCGGTCTTCTTCTTTGTTGGAGTGGAAGGTGACGGACAGGACACAGGAGAGAACCGTGTCCTTAGGCAAACCAGGCCATTTTAGTGGCAGCACATAGCACATTTGGATTCCATTATCACGTCTACACACACACACACACACACACACACACTCCTCCGTTACTCCCACAGACGGAGTGCCTCTCAGGCCCCAGAAAGGCCGCCAGACCCGAGCCAGACAGATTCCTGTAAACGGAGAGAGCGAGAGCGAGAGAGGTCGAGAGAGAGAGAGAGAACCGGACGCCAACTATGATCTAATGCGTCAGCCGTAAGACGGCAACCTTTGGCCGACGTTCAGACACAAGTCGAGGCAGCGTAGTGGACCCGGAGGTCCCCGGGACGAGGCCATGGAGGGGGGAGGCTCCAGCTGCTGAGTGCGTTGATTTGTTTATCGGACAAACACACGGCGAGCAGCCCTCGGCTTGCTTCCTCACTGAAACCCGCAGCGCCCAATAAAACTGGGACTCCCGCAATTCATAAATCAATATTTTCCACCATTGTCATTTGCTGCATTGCCAAGTATTTTATAACTAGCTCTTAATGAAATATAATTATGGGCCTTTTTTCCTGTTGATACAGGCCATTTCATATTATATGTTTCTGGCTCGTGTAGTAACAGTATATAAATGCAGATACTTTATCATTGGGTTTGATTTGGGGCAGACATACTCCCATACAGCAAAGACCTGGTGTGTGTGAGTGTGTGTGTGTGAGTGTGTGTGAGCGTGTGAGTGTGTGAGTGTGTGTGTGTGTGTGAGCGTGTGAGTGTGTGAGTGTGTGTGTGTGTGTGCTAGTTTTCCACTCTGGTTGCAGTCTCTCTGGCTCTTTCCCAGGCCAGTGGGGTCTGGGCCAGTCCTTTGCCCACAGGGGGAGGCCTTATTAAGGGTCTAAATGACGGGTGACCTGCCTGGAGGGGCCTTGGGCCCACCCTTGCCGCCCCGGGGCCCCTGCTGCCTGTCTGGCAGCCCTGAGATAGCATCATCGAAGCAGAAACACCAACAACACAGCGCTGTGCTGTGCAAAGAACAGGCCCCCGATCAGATTGAGTTAAAAGCATAAGAACTGTAATTCATTTTGATCTGGGACTATAGAGATCTTTGTCCTGTTTTATGTGATTCATTGGGGAGAAAATGTGGAAGTCGATGTGCGCGTACAGATGGACAGATTTACTTAGTGGCCCTCTGGGAGATTTTCTTTCCACTTGGCTGTCAGTGCCGACAGTGTTTTTGTGGCTCTGTTTGATAAGCTGCTTTCCTGTCCATGCAGTTTTTCCAACAGGAAATGACATCACAAGCACACACACACACATACACATATGTGCGTGCACACATTCACTTCCCGGGCTTCCTTCCGTGTGCCTTCAGAACGATTGTTTCCCCTCCACCTGACCTTGCCATGCTGGACTTCCTCTATTTAGGATCACGTGATCAGGTCAGGAAGGCCGCTATCCAATCGTTGTGCTCCCAAGTACAAACATAGGAAACCGACTGAACTTTGTTATGGTTTATCCAAAATCAAAGAGTAGCTTGTAGCTTGTATATAACAGCTTATTTTCGCCTCATTTATTATTATTATTATATATTATTAATATATATGCATAATATTATTTATTATCATATTTATTAATAAGACTTGGTCATAGATAGTAAAAAAAAAAAGGTTGACCAGCTGAGTTGTTCATTCAAACCTCTCAGATGTCTGTCGTCCCACTGCGACAGGACCTGGGGGTTAGGCAGATCACTGCCTGATTAGAAAGAGGCCCCCCTGTAGTTGTTTTGGGAAAACAGGAACGGGGGTGTGTGTGTGTATGTGTGTGTGTGTGTGTGTGTGGGGGGGGGGGGGGGGTACATTTCACCCAGGTCAAAGCGCTAGCAAAGCGCTAGCACTCAGCCTCTCTGATGACACGACCCTCCGCGCTCGTACATTAGCCTTGAGAGGCGGCGTTCCCCCCCGTGGACGATAAACTCCCGCACGCCCCCCCCCCCCCCCCCCCCCCCGTATCCAGTTCCTCCTCACCCCGCCATGCCGCCACGCTCACGCAGAAACGACCCGACAGACGGACGCAATTAAGGGCACTTTGGTCTTGAGAGGGAGAGTGTTCAGATGAAGGCCCCTGTCGAGGGGTATCTCCTCTGAAGAGAGACGGTCATGAGAGCCTGTTGACAGCCCTGGTCTGGTGTTCGTCACGGAGTCAGACGCCATTGAAGGATCGCCCATATCTCTCCATCTGGACCGGGCACCAGACAAGAGGGCAATGGGACTTTGGTCCACGTAAGTGCTCGGCTAATGTGATACGTGAAGTTGGTCCCTGGATGTCGATCAAGCCTGTAGGACTAAGAAGCTAAGAAGGGCCTGGAAAAGCTTGGAAGGAAAATGGAAAAAAACTGACAAAACCAAAATGGGAAGGGGGAGGGGGGCCCAAATTGCAATCTCTTCATGGGGCCCAGCCTTTCTAGCGACGCCCCTGGTTGCATACCTCTGCAACTAGTGACTAGGGAAGGTAAACCTCTCAAAAGTGAGGACAGCAGCCTTTTTTGGGGGTCAAACTGCTGTGGTTAACTTCAGTTTCGCTTTGAGCCGGTCGTTTTTTCAGCTGTTTTGGGAGTAGCAGTTTTCAGTAGCTCGGCTGACGTGCGAGCCTGCACTACTCAGAGAGACCAGCAGGAGGCAGTGTCTGACAGGTGAAGCGTGGGGAAAAGTGAGTCTGGCAAGCAGGTGATGTCATGTCATATCAACATTTTTAGAGAGCATGTTGAATTTCTCTCTCTCTCTCTCTCCCACGGCTTTGTCTGTAAAGGGCCAACAGATCTGTTTATCCTTCTGGCTAAAACACAGGAAAGGCTTGTCCTCTTTTCGGAGGTCAGTCTTTGATACTAATATGCTTTACTATTTATAAACATATGTGTTCCAAACTGCTCTTATGCAGCATATAAATCTGCTTGAAGGTTGTGGACAGAGGCACGATAAGTGTAAAAGCCTTTTGTTTAAGAGGCTCCTCTGGGTGGAGTTGACCGAATGGAGAAAAGGAACAGCCAGCCCTCGGATAACGCTTCCAGAAGCTTCCGTTTACTCTCTGCATCTGGTGGAAGTCAGGGGTTAAAAATGTTTCCCACCAACTGCAGAGAGGCACTCGCTACCCCTCTCCGCCCCCTAAATCTACCCTGAGACCCCCCCCCCCCCCTCTTCTCCCTGCTCCCCCACTTCCACTCTCTTCCTGAACGGCTATCTCTCTCAACCCCCTCCCTACTGACACACACACCCAACACCACATCCTCTACAAGGGAGCGAGAGCCGGGGCCGTTGGCCTCACCCTCCCTTCCACTGTCAGTGCTTGGGAGGTAGCAGCCAATCAAGCTGGCCTGTCCTGAGCTGTAGAGAACATGGCCTGGTTTCCTGACACGGTCCCACAGATGAAGACCAGCGCAAACGCTTTCAAGGTCCACCGAGTTCATTCCAGGAGGGCTACGTGTGTATCATGTGACAGGGGGAACCGGGAGACACCAGTGAGCAGCAGAACCAGGATACGGTCCCCTGGTGCATTTCAAATCAAATCAAAATGTGGCTCTGGCTTTTGGCACCTATTTGGTTTTTCACAATGTGTGCTTCATGTTTTGGCTACGCGCAATGTTTGGGGCTATCTCGTTGTTATGATCAGTATGATCAGCCTCTCTTGGAAGTCGCTTTGGATAAAAGCGTCTGCTAAATGAAAAAATAAAATCTAAATGTATTTGTATAGCCCTTTTTACAAGCAATGTCACAGAGGACTTCACACACGCCCATAGAACTTCCCCTCAGCCAACCTAAACCCTCAAGGAAGACAAGGGAAAACTCCCAGAAAAACTCACTAGAGGAGAAAAAACGGAAGAAACCTTGGGAGGAGCAATTCAGCGAGGGATCCCCTCCTCCAGAGACAGTTGGTGAAAGAGAGGATGCAGAACACAGGCTTAACATAGTCATACATTAGGAAAGTGTCAATGGGTGTTAAAACCCCAAAACCCAGTGTTCAACTTGGGTCAGCGTCGGTCATTCCCTGTATCTGTGTCCGGGCCCTCCCCCCTTGTTTCTACCTTTCTGACGATGATCTTGTTCCTCGGACCAAGATGATCTGTAGAGCGCCCCCCCCCCCCCCCCACCCCGCTCGGTATCCAGCTGGTTTGTGTTGTCCAGGGTTTATCTGGGCTACTCAGGCCCACCATCTGTGCGAGGGGCAAAACGATGACTGACGACGGTGGGACCCGACCCGGCGCTAACGATGCTGGCCCCCGCTTCATCTGGCTGATAAAGAGCTCGCGTTTGAGTGACGGCCTAACGACGTGTCGTCGACGTTGTTATCTGGAATTCACCGTGGCGATCGGGGGCTTCCAGTTATGGATGTCCTGTAGGCTTTGGTTCAGAGGCAGGCCGACAGCTGTTGCTAAATGATGTCATGCGTGTGTGTGTGTGTGTTTTTGGAGTGTACGCCATGTTTGCACGCTTGTACGTTTGGGTATGCATGAGTACATGCACACAGGGGTGAGGACGTGCGTCACAGTGTGTTTGGGCAGATGGTCACATGTGCCACCGTTATGCCATCTGCTGTAGAGGGCAGGGGTGTCTGTGTTGGTCTGTGTGTGTGTGGTTGTCTGTGGTCCGAAAGTGGAAGACTGTTGGCCTGGAAACAAACAGTGCTTCATTCTACTGGATCCCCTGAGGGGACTGACTAGTGAAACAGTCAAAAACATTAGCCTACTTTAGATTAGGGGGAAAAAATCGTTAAGAGTCGAATGTTTAAAAGGATCTCAGTCAGCGTTTCAAGTCGTCATTCACCCAAAGCAGGACCAGCCCATCCATAGGGATAGGAGAACTCTATGGCATACAGAACTCCACAGCTTCCGAAATGAGACACAAAATGGTGTCCGTTTCTCGGGTCAGGGCCCCCTTGCTGGTTACAGCTGATGCGACACCGCCCCGCTGATTCTCACTTCACACTGCAGGAGAAGGGAAACTCACTCTCCACAGGAAGCCATCACACCTAACAACACTGTATTCTTTGCCTCCAGCTACGTTTAGCAGGTACGTTCTAATCCCTCGGGGGAAGACAGTTGTAGAACAAACACACCAGGAGGCAAGACCAAATACCGCCTAGTCGCTTGACTGGTGTCACGTTGATTAGCAGCCTCCACTGTGTAAACACAACACTGCATCGAGGCACTGTTACAAGGTTAGCCTAAGCTAACGGCACTGTTACAACGTTAGCCTAAGCTAACGGCACTGTTACAACGTTAGCCTAAGCTAGTTCAGATGTTCCAGAATCTTCTCCCTGTTGAAGATGAGTGGTGAGGGGGCTAGTTTTTTTTAGATGTACTGGTGGACGGTTTCGTCCTCGGGTGAGTCATTAAATTAGGGGGGGGGGGGGAGGGGGCGGCTTTGTCCACGGAGCTCACAGGAACTCTTGGTGAACTTTGACCCGGGCGATGGCTGGAGAGAGGGCTCTGCTCACTGATGCTACACAGGGGAGGGCATGTGTTGAGGAGAAGAATGCGAGATGGAACAGCCTCACACAGCCGAACATCTGGGGGAAAGGGCACGAGCTCGCGCTCCTCACTGGAGCGTACCGTGTTGGGTTAGTCGTTCCAGGAAACTCACCGTGGGCTACGACGGCGTCCATTTTGAACCCAGTAGCCCTTGTAGACTGCTCTGTATCATTGTCCTCTCTTTAACTGTCCTCATCTTCAAGGGCGCACATCCATTTTCATCAAACCTCCAAGAACTCCATACACGCAGAGAAACGGATTCATGCGACGTATTAACTGTTGTAGCCTTGCACTGAGAAGCCTTAGTCCTCTTATGCTCAGGTCAGTCTCTGTCTCTGTACATAATAATTAACATCGTAATTCAGGGGAAGTTTCTGGGAACGACCGCAGCGAAGAATCGAATCCCAGCCTCCCGTCTTCTCCTTCATGAGGCTCTGAGTCATCCCTCGTTCCCCCAGAAGCCTGCCGGGATTCCCCCCGGAAGGCCCGTCACATACCCCCAAATCTGTTTATCGTTCCGCCTGGACGTTTTCCTCCCAAGGTCGGAACGCCGGGGAGAACCATACAGAAACTTTACATTAGGACTTTGGAATTCCCAGCTGTCGCACGGAGGGGGAAAGCTTCCATTTCGATCCACAGCTTGCTGGTAATCTGCTTCTTCTCCTCCATACTGGCCAGCCTGTTCGTTTCGTTCCCTGGCTAGTTGATCCCCGGTGCTGGAGTCATGGCAGTTCCCTGCAGCAAGACGCACAGCAGCCCCGAGGTGAAGGTCCTCTGTGGGTACGTCGGTCTGCTTTACAGGAGAAGGCTGTCGAAGCTAGCGCTGTTGCCGTGACGACTCCACAACTGTTTTGCATTAAGGCCAATCAAAGGGCTGTGTGTCACGATGCATGCTCTTCTGTGGATGGGGAGAGCGTGGGGAATCATTCACGCTCACTTCCCAAGATGCTGTTATGAGTGATTTCCTTTTTTTTTTACTCCTCAAACTCATTGTTATGGTAACCTAACGAGTTTTACAGGGATGCACTGTTTGCCCTTTGCTGAATTCATCTTTTTTCTTGGCGTGGTTGCGTTTAGGCACCGTGTCCTTGTGTGAATGTTGGAAAGTATCTCTGGATACGATTTGATTCGGTGGACTTTAATAGACTTTGCAGAATGTCTGTGTAAGTATGTGTGTGTCATGTCAGTGTGTTAAGAATGCTGGTCTTCCATTAGAGTTTAGCTCCATATTTTCTCTCTCTCTCTCTCTCCCTCTCTCTCTCTCTCTCTCTCTGTCTTTCAATCTCTTACTTTCAAGTACAGCGTACCCGTGTTAAGTAGCACAGCTGCAAAAGCTTCAGCGGCTTATATCTTAGGGGAAAGGACACCCTGGAAAAATATCTCTTCTCAAACAAACTTTCCGACCACAAATTCGGACAGTTTATCTTTGCGGTCATCACTCTAGCAAAGACTCTACAGGCCCGTCCGTGATTGCAGAGAAGTGCAGATCGAAAAGCAAACATTGCCTGAGTTATTGTAACCTTGAAGGGACTAGGTCTGAGATGTGTCAGGAGGAGAATAATACATCCTGCTACTTTGCTTTAGCTCAGCCCCCCCCCCCGAGGGACTAGCTCTGCATAGAGACCATGTCTTTTCATCTCCAATTATCTGGGAAATATGGGAGAGAAGCATGATGTTGGCCCGGTGAATGGCTGTGGGGAATAGGCTATCATCCATCCTAGGTTTTCAGATCTGTGCAGTCAAATGAGAGAAGACTGAGAGGATAGGAAATAGTTTTTTTTTTGGGTTGTCCTATCTGGTCACACATGCTGTCTTCATTTGCACCACAGGGGAGCAGAGCACCCTCGGTGAAACACAAAACAGGAAGTCGCAGACAGACGTTTGTCTTCCTGCAGATCTCAGATAGGCCCTTCCAGATGTTTCTGTCTCCCTCTTCCTCTGCCTTGTTTTTTGTATGTTTTTTTTTCTTCATCCCTGTATCTCAGTGAGTCAACCTCTCTGCTGAGTCATCGACGTGACCGCCTAATTAACTCCATATGCTCCAATCACTGTACGTGCATCTCACAATCAACCCTGACCTCTGGTCCAATCAGAGAGCTCCCTCGGGGGGCAGAGCATTCGCTGGTTAGTCTCAAGTTGTCTGTTTGGCCCACACAGTGCAAACCAAAATGGCTGCCAGTTCCAGTGGGGAACAACACCAAGCTGTGATGACAAGCCAAACACAAAGTTCTGAAGCAACCAGAGATACCGTTTTCCGAGGAGCTGGGTAACTTCATATGTACGGCTGTACTGCTGCTTTGTAGCCGCATGAAACAGACTTTTGTCAAAGCTCCATTCTCATCTTGTTATCATGATGCTGAAAACAGATAAGGAAGGAAGTCAGTAGGTGATGCGGTATCTCATCATCTATTAGAAACTGCAAGTGGCAGCTCGGATCTAAGACGGATTCGAGAGACCGCATATAGAGGGCGGCTAGTTTGGTTTGTTATATGTTTTAGATCAACACTTGTATTATTGTTTTTGTTGATTTTATGTAAAGCACTTTGAGCTGCAATTCTTGTATGAAAAGTGCTACATAAATACAGTCTTACTTACTTACTCACCCACTATGGTCGAGCTCTTCACAGAAATGGCCTGCTGAAATCGATTAGCAGCGAAGCTAGACCCAGATCCATTGCTAAGACGGTAAACAGAGAGTTTAGAATATTTCTGTTTGGAGAACAGAAATATTCATGCAATTATTTTGTCACGTTACTCACACGCAATAAAAACTGCCTGTGTTTTCTCCTACTTAAGCGACTATAGCTTGAGCATAAGTTGAATTTGCTTGTCGTGTCAAGCTAATCTTTCAAAATGCATTCAGTCGTATGTGTCTACAGGCCTAACTGAATATAACTGCCATGTCTGATGTATCCTTCTGAAGAGATTCTACTCTTTAGGATACATTTCAAGAGAGTCAAGATTCTGTTGTGTTATCTGAAGCTGTTTTGGAGAACAAAAACTGTTCTTATCTCCTAACGTGAGACGGCCAGGTGCCCAAAGAGACCAACACACACACACACTCATATACACACAAACCCATACGCGGAGACACACTTTCTAACACACACACAAACACACATTATGCAAAAACAAAACACTATCTCTCAAACACACACGTACACATCCACACACAACTGAAACCCAGCCAAGAATTAGATTCAGCTCCAACTTTAACAGGAAGGAAGCATTTGTGCTGAATATTATGAAAACATCTCATGGGCCTCCAGTGAGCTAGCTAATGGGGAAAAAAGAAGACCTGTAAGCGGAGAACAGATAGGCTTCTCTTACGCGTTTCAAATCCCACTCGTTGTCATAAATTGCGTTTTCAAGTCGTTTCCAATACTTGACGGTGGCATTCTCTCATCTGGAAGATTTGCGACATCGACACATAAATGTCACCAACGGTTAGTTGATTTGCATCCGAGTGCAGTCGTGGGACCAAGACAACCACGCACAGGAAGCGCAAAACAGAATCCAACGCTTTCACAACACGTAAATTATAACCGCCACTCGTCAAAGGAGGCTGGGGGCTAATTTGTGGACTAGAGGGGAAGGTATTGGGGGGCCATTAATTGGGACATATTCCTTTAGTCACGGGCGTGAGTCACCCATGAATATGATGGACTGAGACGCGTGTGTGTACGTGTGTGATAGGGAGACGGCCCCTTGAGGAGAGATGACCCACTGTCTTCCTGCTCCCCCCCCCTCCCCCGCGCTCCCTCGGTGCTCCCCCCCCCCCCCTCAGTCTGAGCACATACTCTGCCTCAAGCTGTGTGGGGAGAGGGGTGGGGGGAGAGAGGGAGGAGGCAGAAGGACACACACACACACACTCATACAACAATGAATGGCACACACACACAAACACACACAGGGAACATGGTTGAGGGTAACGCACACTCATATCCACGTGATGATTCACGTCACACACACACACACACACACACATGCTGCCCTCTGCAGCCCACCTCCTGCACACCGGGGATAGTGCCTGCCTGCATCCACAATGCTCTCCATTCACTTTCATCTGAATGAGGGGTGTGGAGCTTGCCTGCTGGCCGCCTGGCGGTCACATGACCGGGCGGGGGGCGGGGCCAGGCGGCAGTAGCACAGCCTCTCCAGCTGGAGCTGAGATCAGGGTGATTGAGAGAGGAGGAAGAGAGAGAGATAGGAAGAGAGAGAGAGAGAGAAGGATTGGGAAGGGCTGGGTGAGTAGTGTTCTTGCCTTTCTATGCTTTCCATGTTCCTTCAAGCTGGAGTTTTGCGTGTGTTTCTGTGAGTGTGTGTGTTTTGCTCTTGCAGCAGAGACGGTGGTGTAAGCTTTCACAGAGGGAGAGAGAGAGAGGTAGGGGAAAGGGGGATGAGGGAACAGAGGAGAGGGAAAGTACAGATGGAGGGGTTTTGTTCACTGACCGTGTGTTTGGTGTGTGTGTGTGTGTCAAAGTTAGTTTGCCAAGTGTGTCCTGTTCAGACAACACGCTTGTTGGAGGTGAGATGAGTTGCGAGCGAGTGTTTTTTGGACAAGATGTTTTTGGAGAGCAACTTAATATGCAGTGCAGTGTTTTTTTCTTTCTCCCTTGCTCCATTGTGCTGTTTTTCAGTCCGGGAGACTTGGGGGGCGGGAGACATTACTCCCCCTCTAAACCCCCCCCCCCCCCCTCCCCCTCCCTTCTTCTCCACTCCTTTTCTCTCTCTTCTCCCCCTTTCTCTGTTTCTTTTGTGTTCTTGGCTCCACACAGGGCTTGGGTGATCAATCTACTGAAACGGGGGGAATGCTGACCAATCAGATTTAGCCCCTAATCAGTCCCCCCTGCCTCATGAAAGTCCCCTTGTGCCTGTCTCTGGTTTTCTGTTGAACCCTCCCTCTCCTACCTTCCATGTAACATCATGGATAGTTTGTGTCTGGCTTTGATCTATTCCAGTGGATTAGCATGTTGACCCAGCACAATATTTGAACTTATTTCCTTTTGGCAATCACTTGCATCTTTCACCCCTGGTGGGTTTTCAGGCGAGTTCAAGGTGAGTTCAAACGTCATGCTCTATTTTCTGCTTGAAGCTTTCTTCAATGGAGATGTGATGTGCCCCTCCCTAAAGACCCAGAATCCCTCTGGGTTAGGTCCGTTGGGCCTCTAGCTTGAATAAAGAGAATCCCATCCTTGCTGTGCCTATTCAACATAGACTGTTTTAATTACGTACAGAACTGTGCGCACCAGTTTGAAATACTGTGGCAGTCTTTTTTTTTTTTTTTACAACTCCAAGCCTTTTGCCACACAGGTCTCCATTTTGAATTTCTGTAGCTTACGCATCGGAACGTCTCAGTCACGTTCCACCAATGGCGTACGACTATTCCAGCCAGTGGAGTGATGCTACGCAGCAGAGCACGGTAGTGTTCTGCTCCAGTTGCTGTCGTCACAGCGTATTATATGTCAGAGATGTTCTCATCTAGATGTCCTTGCCTGAGGGGGGGCACCAGCCACGCTATCACTACAGCCAAGGAAAGATGCACACAGCTTCTTCACGTGCAGCTGTATAGTAGTGACTGTGGACATGGGTCTAAATTATTAGCTGCAGATATCAGTTTATACTGTGGTGGGCTATTCAGTGTTTTTCTACTCGTCCCTTTTTTTATAGCTTGTAGTGCCCATAACAGTGCTTTTTAATGACCCACCTCAGATTTACATGACAACAGAGGATACTCAGAGCCAGACAGCCATCATTTACATGCAAGCTGCTAATGCTAATGTCAGGCTAATTAGCAATTGAAGCCACCACAAGCCAACGCTTCTTAAAGAGGTCTCAGCCGACAAGGGAGGAGTCGGTGGGCTTCTGATAAGGGCTAGGTCGTTCACAACAAATACCACGCTGAGTGTTTCACGCTCTCAGGCAGTAAAGCTAGGACCCAACCTGCCCAGGTGACTAGCCTGAGGGGAGGAAGATTCTTCAGGAAAGGTATTTGCGTCATACGGCTAAGTCAAAACAAACATATATAAACACAAACAAACTAATGCAGGCAAAAATGGCATACAGCATTCACTCATATTGGATCCGTGATTCTATTCTGATATTGTGTATATTGTATGCTAGTGTTCCCAGCATATGGAGTGTATACGCATGGTTGTAGTTCCCTGGAGTGTTTATCTGTACATTGAGAGCTGAGCGTCAACATAACAGCCCTTGATAGGGAGGTTGTTTACAGTACTGGCTGCGTACGTGAAGGGAGGGTGTGTGTAGAGGAATGGCAAACGTGTCATTTCCTGGCAGAGGTGACGATTGTTGATGGCTTGCCAGCGAATGGGAGGCTTGTGGCGGCTTGTGTGTGCCGTATGCCAGCAACACAGGCTAAGGCCACAGGGCATGATGGGTCATCCATCATGCTGTCTTAACGGGGATGACGAAACCCTAGAGAAAACCAGTATCTTTAGAGAGTATCTTTAGAGATGATGACTCGATATAGTCATGGCTTCAAAATGGACGGAAAGTGTAACTGAGGCAGAAAGCAGAAGTGAGGAAGCAAGTCAAGTTTGAATGTTTTTTCCCACGTGTCTCCAGGCTCTACTCCCATCGCAAAGGATTGTTGATCTGGTTGGTGTTGTTTTGAAGTTTATAGATGGGTTCCTTCAAGCACGCTGGCCCATGTATCTGTACAGGTTCACCCGAGGACAAACCCAGGGAGTGTTTGAACCCTGCTGTTACACAGTGGGACAACCCCCCCAATTCATTAGCATTAGCTATTAAATGAGCTCATTTTGTTTTTGCTACAAGCTGCAGTCCTCTTTAGGAGTCATTTGACTTCACTGGCTGGTTTTTGTGAGCCTATCTGAGCAGTTAAAATCCAAACATTTCCACACATAGAAATGTGTCGAAACCAAAATCGAGATCGAATTGGAGGCACATGTTACGTGCAACTAATTGAACTCTCGAAAACAGGAGGAAAAAACCCACTTAATATCACTACCGTAACGTCTCAGCTCCGAGTCCGAACTCCGAAATTGGTTCTAATGACAAACCGCGGTGTTCAGAGGGGCGCCACTCAGGTGGAGGAAAAAACAACCAGCGCCTTCCCACTGGTGGTTGGGAGAGTTAAGGTTTTTAACAGGCGTCATTTACCCAAGGCCTTGTACCCAGTTCCCGATAGTACCGCTCCAGAACCGCTTCTGTGGTTTGGTCCTCCGACTCTCCCTTCCTTCTTCCTCCAACCCTGTGGTCCGTGGACCTACCAGTGTGGAACTCGAACCAACTGGTTCTCACAAAAGGGACACAAAGGCGCTCGTCACCACAACAGAAGTTCCACAGTAGTTACGGGCCTCCGGCTTCTCTCTCATTATCTCCATCTCTCGCTGACATCTCCGACTCCCTCCCCCCCCCCACCACTCTCTGTTTTTCCTGTTGTTCCCCTCGCTCCGTCACTGTCCAGGTAGAGTTAGCATCCACGCGTCTTTCCCCTCTCTCTCTCTCTCTCTCTCTCTCCACCCCCCCCCCTCTCTACCTCTCTCTTTAGTCCCCCTATCTCTTCACTGTCTCTTCAGCCCCACAGGGACAAGTCATTATCTGGGCCCTCCAGAAGTTTCCGTGTGGAAGGCTGTACTTTAACACCGGGCCGCGCCATCTGCTCAGTGCCTCGGAGGGTTAAGGGTCACATTCTGTGGAGTGTGTGTGTGTGTGTGTGTGTGTGTGTGTGTGTGTGTGTGTGTGTGTGTGTGTGTGGGGGGGGGGGGGGGGCGCTTGTTGTTAACCCCACTGAGTGACAGATGAAGTGGGCCAGTAGCATTCTTCACCTTCATCTGGAGCGTGCGCGTTGGTCGGCGTGTGAGTGAGGGTTGTCGGGTCTGCCCATCATCCAACTCACCGCATCCCTTGGACTGGGCGTCGGTGTTATGATAGAGGCGCGTGTCGGCCTCTTTAATCAGCCAGGTCCTCCTGCTTTTCAAGGGATGGAGGGATGGAAGATTGAGTGATTGAGGGAGTGTGGGATTTCCTCTTGGAGGTGCATGACAGCCATAGTTCTAACCTCCCACATCCTCTGTGAACCCCCAGAGTGCAGTGCCAGTTGACCAGTGAGATTTAGTGTTGGAATTTCTGCCTTAAGGAACGGGCCATGATAAAACGACCAGCTTCCAGTTGTGCCCATGCAGTGTGTGTTTGACCCCCCCCCCCCCCAGACAGCAGGCTTATGGATTGCCGGCATTAGGAGGAGGATTTGCTGTGTCATACAGTGTCCAAGCACAAGCTGGCTCTCTCATGCTTGCCTGTCACTGTCTCCGTTCTCTCTCTCTCCCCCTCTCTCTCTCTCCCCCCTCTCTCTCCCCCACCCACCCTGCCTCCTTGCAACTCAACCCTCCATATATCTCTTCAGGACAGCGGCACACATAAAAATTAACGATCGCTTCCTCCTCCTCCGAGACGGCTGTCAAAGCAGCCATCTCCGGGAGGGAGGGAGGGAGGGCACCAAGCATCCTGACAGGTCTGGGGCTGGGATATCGGGCCTAACCTCATGGGAACTGTGTCTTTTTAAGAGAGAAGCCTGTGTTTTGAAGACGAGTCAAGACATGGTGTGTGACCAGAGAGTTTGTTTTTACTCCTTCATACATTTCAATACTGATCATACATTTTGTGAAGTACAGTATCTTGTATAACATGACCTGTTACTCTCCTCCAGAGGCTTTTAAAACATGTTTGAGGCGCAGAGGTTCCAGATTCTCGTCTTCTGAGAAAGAGTTCTGAAGTTCCAGTGCATGTCCCTCTGCATCTCTCCCACTATACAGCCATAATGAGTCAGCTTCATCAACCACAGGATTCAAACCACAGGGGCCATGAGGCATAATTACATGTTTGGTAGGGAATTAATTATTGTCAGGATCTCTTATTCCTCTTAGGCTTCTGTGGTATTCATCAGAATTCGGGTATTGTCAGACTACAGATTACAGTATTGTAGAACAGATTTCTCCAAATATGCGTTTGCATCAAAGCTGCTAACAAAAGCCTGATGTTCAATCATATTATTCAAAAAAGGGAAATGGAGGTTGTGGTTGAAAGGTTTGAAAGTAACAATGGTTTCATAATGTGTTTTAAATAAAGTTCCCCCAAATTCCAACGATACACAGCAAATGTGACCAGAACACAGAACGAGGACTATTTTAACAAAGTCAACATTGTCTCACACAGCACCACAAACGTGTGGCTTTCACCCTCGGAATATTTGATTTGGGTCAGGATACGTCTTATAGGATATTATGAACGTCACAGACACAAGGGAGGGAATTGTATCTGACTGAGTAGTAGGAGGTTTTCTGGTGGGCACATTCTTAGTAGGTAGAGAGAGGACAGGATGGAGGTTGTGCGGTGGTAGCTCACAGGAAGTCTCTTGTCCAACCGACAGTTATTTGCCTCATGGGATCGGAGGCATGTCGTACCTCGCCAACTGTGCCTCCCCGTGACGACGAGCTAAACAAGCTTTAGCTCGTCGCTAAACTGACTTGTGCGAAGGATCTGAAACGCCAGAACCAGCGTCTGTTTGAGAGGCGCGTGACTCACGCCTGTCTTCTGTTAGGCCACCGCCGACAAACAGGAAACCAAGCGTCTACCGCAAAGCAAGTGAAACCCCATCGATCATACTCCACTTCTCTGGGACACCAACCCACCTGTTTCTATTTGAAACGACAAGAAGCCACACGCCTGCTCTGATAGAAAACTCGCGTGTCGGAACTCTCCAAGAGTCCATAGTTCGATAAACGTAAACCTGCAAGTGATGGGGTTTGTGTTGAGACCCAAATGGGGGCTCCCTGCCGGCGCTAGCTTCCAGCCTCCACAACCACTTCCAAGTCTACAAACGGTTGCGACGTACTCGACAAGAAACGCAGCCCCGTTTTCATTCTATGAGCCTGCTTTGACATGTTTTCAATTACTCATCTCTTTCCACCTGCTAGCTGTTTAGCTCGGCGTTCGTATTCCAGCTTGCCATTGATTAAATCTGAGTGTTGGGAGCGCTCAGTGGAAAACTCGTAACGGGTCGATTCCCAGGGAAGCGCGCCTGTGTGGAGACAGTGGGTCTGAGGGAATGTGTTTGATAGGTTGATCCAGTCATCCAATCATGCAAACCGAAGACCTGAATGAACACTGTAACTTCATCTGCTTGGCTAAACTCCAGATTTCTGGTTATCCAATCCCCCCCTTTTTTCATGCCAAGACAGGAATATCAGTAGTCCGGAGTTGTTTTGACTGGATATTAACGTTGGACATAACAGCGGTATCTGTTGTGGTAACGGTGTTTGAGTGGGTTTGTTTTGGACAACAGAGGGAATGAATCTATACCAGTTTTTTTTGTGTTTGTGTCCTCTGAGGGGTTCACCCGAGGGGCGTCTAAGCACCTGTGTTTCTAGTCTGCTACAGGTCAAATTCTCCCTGTTCATTTGAATGAGCTGCTTCACCCATCAGTGTTTTGGCTCCACTGCGGTGCTATTTGGCCTGACTTTAGAACACAGCCTCACGTCCAAATGAAGCTTGGCTAAAGGACAAACCTTAGGAACCAACGGATTAGTTTTCTTTTTTTAGCAGATGCTCTTATCCAGAGCGACTTACAGTAAGTACAGGGACATTCCCCCCCGAAGCAAGTAGGGTGAAGTGCCTTGCCCAAGGACACAACGTCATTTGGCACGGCTGGGAATCGAACCTGGCAACCTTCAGATTACTAGCCCGACTCCCTCACCGCTCAGCCATCTGACTCCCACTAGTTATGATCTATTGTAGATCAAGCCTGAATTAGCTGCGGCTCACTTTAATCCAGTGGCTTGCACCCTCAGTGGAAAGGCCATTAGTGCTCTCGTATCGTCCACACCTGACTGAATCTGTGACTCATAAAAAGCGACCCCCAAAAGAAAGCACGGCTTTGCAAATTCTGACTGTGACATTTACACTGGCCTCAAATGCCAAAGCTGTTTGTTTTGAGCTCTTCGGTGAACACGAGGAACTGGAAATGTAGTATTGAGGTTGGATTGATGGGGGGGGGGGGGGGGGATAAAAAACGATTAAAACGATCAGAGCTGCACAATGTAAGAGTTATGTTCAGTATTATGTGGAGAGAATTCCAACAGCAGACTGTTGGGCTAGGCAACGTCTGTGTGATACAAAGCCAACTGCGCACACATGCTTTAGTGTGTGTGTGTATGGGAGTGTCTATTCTTACACAACAGAGACGTTACCCGGCAGATGGCATGGCGTTGGCATTGTCGCTGTGCCCTGTGGTAGGGGCGCTGCAGCCATCCAATACATCTCTAGTATCTGCTGCTACCAACCAGCCTGCTCCGATCCTCCACTGTGTCCAAGTCAGTGACTCAGTGGATCACTCTTTCGCCGTCTCACACGCTGACAAGTGACCACGAAACGAGCCCCCCCCTGGTACCCCCCCCCTGGTACCCCAGCCACTAGGAAGAATCAGGTCACGGGGGGGGGGGGGGGGGGGGGTCTCGAGGACAGAGGGAGCCCTGCTCCTAGAGAACAGTGGAGCATGTGCGGTTTACACAGGGGGGGGGGGGGAAAGGATTCATGTTTCACATTAGATGGGCTGTTTAATGCCAGAGTTTTAATGTCGGGTTAACTATTAGCATTAAAGAGCGCTTTGCGGATCTGGGGGGGGGGGGGGGGGCGAAAATAAAACCCAATACCCCCCCGTCTGTGACGTTTGTTGATTGATGAACGGCGAATTTCTGTCTTGAAATGTTCCCAGGAAGTTTTGGCCAAGCTGCTATGTGGTAGGTGTGCCTCAATCCATCATCCCAGGGAGATGCGTGCTGTAGGAAGGTGTGGTCCACCATCTCCTCCTGTTCTCCTGTTCTTCATGTAGCGTCTCATTGTAATGGGAAAGAAAGGACATTCTGTTTGGAGATGGTTTTCTTTAGTTCAGTCAGGTCTGTAGGGAGACTTTTCATTTTTAAACTTTGTGAGTGTGTGTGTGTGTGTGTGTTACTTGGAGTGGTCCCCCTCGGGCCCTGAAATTACGACCCCCTCAATCCACTTTCCAATTTCTGTTAAAAGGTGGTTTTTGCCATTTTACTGGAGTACTTTTCCCATGAATGGTTTTTAAGGGATTCAGGAATAGGGGATTTGACTTGTAGGAAAACGGTACGTCTGAAACATGAAACGAAAACCTAGAGATCACCGCTTTTTACTGCCTTGGAGTGTCAGTGTGTTTCTGTGTGTCAGAGAGAGAACATGGAAAAAGACAGTGATGAACAGGAAATTCAGAAACCAGTGAGAGTTCAGATCAACAGATGCATTCTTGGAACAGCAGAGGAAATGAGACGACACATATAGGTGTCAAAAAAGAGAGCTAGACTGTTCAGTATACAATGTTATATATAAGTTTTCAGTTGAAATCATACCAGACTGTAATGCTTGTGTGGTAATTGACTTTCCCCCTCTGTTTCCTCATTTGAAGTCAGTCAAAAGGAGCTTTTGGAGCCAGTCAACTGATAACAACGGACAGACAAGTTCATAAATAAACTTGTTATTCGGTCAGGTGAGGGCCTCTTACCACACATGGCGTTTCTGTCGACTAGGTTAGGCTTCTTGCCCAAGAGGTGTTTGAGACAGACTCTGTGGTTGACGTGTCTGTGTAATCATTGCAGAAGAGACGTCAACGAGACGACAACTTCTGTCTCCTCCTACCACTGGAAGGGCTTGTGTTGTGTGTGTACTCGACTCAAAGTTGTTAGTGCTGTGCGCCTGTCTGGGAGCATAGACACACGGGGGGAAAAACCTCCCCAGCTCCTCTTCGTCGTTGGCTAGTCTCCTACCTTGGCAGTTAGCCCCGAGCTGAATCCTCACTCTTCCTCCCGAACCTGGACTGTTTCACCTCAGACTGCTTTTCTCTTCCCTACCTGCCTCCACGTCTGTTTCGGGTGAGTTAAGACTCGACGTGCAAGCCCTCGACTTGCGCAAGAGTCCCTCTTTGGGCTCGGAGACGCTGCGTGGGTCGTCGACAGCCTCGCCCCTTCGGCCTCCTATCGGGAGGGTCCGTGGCTGTTGAATTCCAGCCGGGTGGAATTCCAGCCACGCTAACGGTCTAAGCGGCTATTGTGAGACAGCTGTGACTGATTCAGGTTCAGATTTACCCTGCTGTAGGCTGCAGATGTTTACACTTTTCTCTGTGTGATTTACTGGCGACGGCCATTACCCTGACATGCTGAGTCGGTTGGGCCGTTTCCTGCAGCTTGAAGGATTTGGACTCATCCATTTCAGTTGAGGGGAGATTGAATGCTTTACGTGTCCTGTCGCCCCGGCTACAGATGAGCCGGTTCAAAGACGAAAAAAGCTGAATCCTTTTCACGCGGTCGTTTTCAGAAGACAGGTGAAGGTGTAGCTCTGTTCAGAAGTCTGGCGGAGTTTCACAACGGAAATGAAGCCGCTGCGCTTCACACTTTTCGCGGAGCGGAAGCGTGTCTGGTACACATGCGGTGCTAATCTGATGGTACCAGACGGCTCCCTCAGCCTGTTAGAGAAGAGGCTGAAGGTATCTACTACTGTCATACGTCTCAGTTAGCAAAAATACTGACTGAAAATCTCCCCCTCCCTCCCCTCTTTCTACCTCTCTCTCTCTCTCTCTCTCTTTCCCCCCCCCCCCCCCTCTCTCTGTGTGACATCAGGGTCAGAGGTCAACACGAGTCACAGCAACATGTCCGAGTCGACCAAGTCGCCCCACCTCCACCAGGCCGGCGCCCACCCGCCGCAGGGCAAAGGGGACAAGCATGGCGCCGACTTCAGCTACGTGGGCATCGACGCCATCCTGGAGCAGATGAGGAGGAAAGCCATGAAGCAGGGATTTGAGCTCAACATCATGGTTGTGGGTGAGTGAGGCCACCTGAAGACACACACACACACACACACAGGAACTCTTCCTGATTTGAGCGCCGATCATGCGTGCCAGCATGCACGCTTGCACTAACGGCACACACACACACACCAGTTCTTCCTGCTGTGAGCGTGTCTCTCTCTCTCTCTGTGTGTGTGTGTGTGTGTATCCAAGAAAATGGCAGCGACAGACACACAAACATCAAAGGTCTGTCTTGGCAGGAATGGAGGTTTTAGTGCTCTTTAGTCTCCTCCCAACCCCCACAGGGGTGCCTCAGGTCTGGGGCCCCAGAGATGGGTAGACTGGCACGGCCTCCACCGGAGATAAAAGGCCCCGGCAGCTGGAGGAAGAGAGGGAGAGGGAGAGAGATGGAGGAATAATGATGGCCATTACCTTGACATGCTAAAACATACTTTGGTGAAGAGCAAATTCGGTGTGTAGAGAGGGAGAGAGGGAGAGAGAGGGAGAGAGAGGGAGAGCGAGGGAGAGAGAGGGAGAGCGAGGGAGGAGGGAGGGAGGGAGGGAGGAGGGAGGGAGGGAGGGAGGGAGGAGGGAGGGAGGGAGGGAGGGAGGGAGGAGGAGGGAGGGAGGGAGGGAGAGAGAGAGAGAGAGTGCTGTTTTAAAGACCCACATGGCCTTATGATTGTAGTCCAACATGTGTAGGATGCAACCATAAATATCCCACCTTGTGTGTATAACTTTGTGTATCAATGTGTGTGTGTGTGTGTACACGTGTGTGTGTGTGTGTCCCAATGGCGCCCCAGACGAGGGAAAGAATGCGAGGATCCCTCCGCTCGCACTCTGACAGACGCCACAAGGTGATCAAAGCTACTAAACGCCACTAAAAGACCTCTGTGGAGCCCCTCCGGAGGTTTCCTCTCCAGAGTACCTCTCTGTGTGGCCACGGCAGGATGGAAAAATCCCGTCTGCTCACGTTCAAGTGCGCATGGGTATCCGCGCCCCGCGGAAGGGTGTCGTGCGTGTACATACAGTCCTGGATTGAATGTCGCACAGTAGATGACTACCAGGGTTTGGAGGACATCAGGAAAGGTGTAGCTTCACATGTCAACAACCCAGGCACGCAAAGTCAAATATCTGATACTAATTACTGCCAAACAGTTGGATTAGACACCACTTTTTAATTGGTCGAGACATTATTGAATAACGGTAATCCAGAACGTCGCCTGTCGTGATTCCTGATAGTCGCCCGTCACCTCCGAGTGTTCTCCGCAGGCCCTGTCTTGGTTCTGCATCCATACGTTCCTTGTCGTTCTTGGCAAACGCCTGAGGAGAACAGAACAGCGTGCGACGTGCTCCCGCGTGTGTTCGCGGTTCTCACCCGGCAGACACCTGACCCTGCTCAATACCACATGACACGACACTGGGTTGCGAAATGACACACTCAAGCATGGACGTGTGTGTGTGGGTGTGTGCCAAGCGTGCAACACAAGCGAATGCCAGGTTTGGAACAGAGAGACGTTGTTGTGCCGTTGCTTCAGGAGTACAAGCGTTCTCAGGCTCGATTGTGAATGAAGGCCTTTTTTTGGTGCAAAACGAAGAATGCGTGTCATTGCTATCTTGACTCCCTGTTCTGTATTTCTATACAATCAGCGTTCTGGCCCTTTTTCCCACCACTCTAGGCTAGCATAGCCTTGTGTGAAAGGTTTGTCTGGTGAGAGAGTGTGTGCCAGTGTGTGTGTGTGTGGTCTGTACATCTGCTATTCCCCACAGCATGCTTGACCTCTACAGCTGGTTGTTGTTACACACTAGATATATACATGAGGTCATGGTGTGTGTGTGTGTGTGTGGAGCTACGCATCCCTCATTTGCCGAAACATTCAGCTACATTTTTGTACAGATGTTTTTTTCCTGTGCTTATGCCTGGCTGTGTGTTCACGTGTGTGTGTTCACGTGTGTGTGTGTGCGTCCTCCTTACTAACTCCAGTCTCCCTCTCCTGAGCAGGGCAGAGCGGTCTGGGTAAATCCACCCTGGTCAACACCCTGTTCAAGTCCAAGGTTAGCCGCAAGTCTGTCCTGCCCGACCCCGAGGAAAGGATCCCCAAGACCATCGAGATCAAGTCCATCAGTCACGGTACACACACACACAGACATACTGATACACATGGATTTTGAGTTACGTGATGTGATACCAAATTACCGAACTGTGTGCCTCACTACATTGGAAAAACGTCCTGGATGTCATGTTTTTTCCCCCTGTGTTTTTAGTTTAACCAGTCAAGCATGAAGTTACAGTATTCATGATATCTTGTCCCCCCCCCCCCCTCCCCCAGACATTGAGGAGAAAGGCGTGAGGATGAAACTGACAGTCATCGATACCCCCGGCTTCGGGGACCAGATCAACAACGAGAACTGGTGAGTCGTAGTTCTTTTCTAAAAGCGAAATGCCTTCCTTTCTCGCCAGAGAACTCAATGTCCCATGTTCCCCTTCACCCTCCTCAGCTGGCAGCCAATCATGAAGTTCATCAACGACCAGTATGAGCAGTACCTGCAGGAGGAGGTCAACATCAACAGGAAGAAGAGGATCCCAGACTCCAGAGTGCACTGCTGCATATACTTCATCCCACCTACGGGACACTGGTGGGCACACGCACACACACACTCGCACACACACACGCACACAGGATAAGTAACGTGGGAACGTCCCTTGAGCTATTGTTCTATTATTGTTTAGGACCGTCTGCACCTCATCCTTCCTCTCTCTCTCTCTCTCTCTCTCTCTCTCTCTCTCTCGCTCGCTCGCTCGCTCGCTCGCTCGCTCGCCCACAGAGACACAGAGGTATCGTTTGGGAGTCGGGTTTCACAAAAGCACCATTCACCCCCACCGTAATGATGGAATTCACAGACAGAGGACTGACAGGAGAAAGATAATGCAGAAGATAAGATGTATATGTTACACACTAGTTTATGGAGTGGACTTGTCAACAGACAGAAGAGAATGTATTTTCAAGGTATCAGGCTGCAGGTGAGCCAGAGGACTGCAGCGACTGCAGCGCTTGGATGCAGCCAAAGTCGTCGACAGTTGAAAGGAAATAGAGTCAAGAAAAATAATTTTCGAGAAAAACCAAGATGGTGGCCACTCCCAGGCGTTCCCTGTGCGTTTGCAGTGTTCTAGAATGATCCGCTTGCGCTGAACACCCAGGCGGAGGCTATTGGGTGACTTGTTTTCTTGGGTGTCGTGACGCTAGCACAGACCCGCGCTCCTAATTCGTCTGTTATGCCGACTGGGTTGGTCCTGTTGTGAGTGACCGTCCTCTCCTTTTGTATTTTGCTCGAGTCTGCAGTTAGTTAGTGTCCTCATGTGCTCCCTGGGTGAGTGGAAAACACACACACACACCATCTGACCACATGTCTCAATCACAACTCCATCCTCTCCCCCCAACCAGTATCAATAACAGTTGTCCACTTGAGCTGTTGTTCCCTGCAGTGTATTGGCTGAGTGGATGGTGTGTGTTTGTGTGTGTGTGTTTGTGTGTGTGCTCCATCTTACTTTGACAGACCCTCTCATCATCTCCTCAAGTCGCCACAGCTGCATCTAGGGGGCAGTGTGTGTGTATAGTCCATCTGGCAGCTGCACAGGCAATGCGACCAGCCACAGACCCTCTGTCACACAAGGCAATCCAAGCCCTCTCTCTCTCGCTCTCGCTCTCGCTCTCGCTCTCGCTCTCTCTCTCTCTTCAACCCTTCAGATTAAAGCTCCTCTCCCTGCCAAGACACTCTCCATCCATCCCGCGCCCCACATCACCCCCGTCCAAACAGCCTCGGTTGGTATCTCCCAGCACCTGTCCCCTCCGGGGCCCCATAACTCAGTGCTGGCGCTGACAGAGGGGCCAGGAAGTGGTGTCTTCCGTCATGCCACCCAGACACAGGCAGGACCGAAGAGCAAAAGAGGAAGTCGAAAGCGTTCGCTCACTTTGAGACGAGCTCTCCCACCCCGCGGGGCATACTGCACGACATAAGCACGCAAACACATACTTATGTACACCTACCCACTGTATGGGGCGGACATTGATCTATCTACTTCCCGGAGATGTCTGGAACAAGCGCGAGGAAGACGGCAATACCAGCGCTCCATCTTCAGGGATCTTTCCACGGACCCACACTCCCAGAAGGAGAGTTTCTAGAATGGTTCAAAACAACAAAACACCTCTAACAACAAAACACCGCTAACAACAAAACACCTCTAACAACAAAAAACAACAACAACTCGAGACTATTAGTCCGTCTCCTTCTCTTCCCTGGCTCGGTCCTTTCTCCCACGGGCTCCTCGGGCTGAGGTTTGAACCCAGGTTCTGCAACTAATCATCCACACCCGGCGCCGCCAGAGCCCCTTTCCTACCCGAGTCTGTGCGTCTTCGTCATCTGGCTCCACGACGAAGAAATCGCAAGCGGGAGAAATGATTGGACGCGCCGCTGAATATTCAGTAATATTGGTAGCCGCCCGAATAACAGGGGAGATATCGAGTTTTACAGCCAACGGTTTGACTCTTCGAAAAGCCTGCCGAACTGTCATTTGAATTTTATTAGCGCTCGCTGGTATTTTACATGTCAGCAATTTGCTCCAAGGTTCTTTCAGTTAGTTTTGAGTGGTTTCAAATAATGGAACTCCACATAAAGGAGGGGGGGGGGGTTCCGAGACTTAAGAGAGAGAGAGAGGGGAGGGGGAGAGCGGTCTGCACAGTGAGCTCCCCCCTGTCCTCTGACTTGGTAGCTCCCAGTTTGACCACAGAGCAGTTTTTAGAGAATTGGCCTCGACAGAGCAGTCCTCACTATAGACAGACAACCACCACAGGGATTATTTAGCATTTAAGTGCAAGGGTATGTTACGGTAGTGGGTGTATGGTGTGTGTGTGTGTGTGTGCGCGTGTCCGTGGATGCAATTTCACATGCCTGTGTTGCCTTGCCTATAGGTGTGAACCCATATGTACATGTGTCATGTGTTCATGTATGTTGAGCCACGTGTGTGATGCATCACTTGGGTGTGCGTGTGCAGTAGCGTGTACACAGTCACATTGCATAGGTAATGTAGGCCAACAACGCACATAGAAAATACATGCACACACACATGCACACGTCAAATCCTGTGGGTTGATTCCATGATGAGGGAAAGATTGAGAGACAGAAAGATAAAGAGCGAGAGCTTTCCTTCCATCTATCTCTTTAAAAGTGCAGACAGCGTAAGCTACCTAGCTCTGTGTATGCGGCAGGTTCATTCACCACATCCACCGCGCGTTCTCAGATGGTTGTGTGTGTGTGTGTGTGTGTCAGGGGGCCCAGGCAGGCTGCTAGGCCACAGCTGCTCCAGGCCTTAGAGCCAGGGTCAGGGTCATGGTTAGGGTTAGGCCCCAGCATGGTAGGCTAATTGGAGGGCAGAGGAGGATCTGCTTGAACAACCAGAGGCAGCGCTTCCAGCCTGTTTCTCACTCTCTCTCTCGCTCTCTCTTTCTTTCTCTCTTACTCACTCGTACAGAAACACCCACAGACGCACACATACACACTCACACACTCACAGGCACTCACAACCTTAAGTCATCGTAGCACGTCTAAAAGGCGATGAAACAGTATTGCCCCCTGGTGGTGTCGAGCACCATCCGCGTGGTCTAGAATGAACTGACTCCTTCATGGTTCAAATACTAAACTTTCTTCTCTCTCTCTCTCTCTCTCTCTCTCTCTCTCTCTCTCTGCCTCTCTCTCTCTCTCTCTCTCTCTCTCCCTCTCTCTCTGTCTCTCTCTCTCTCTCTCTCCCCCCCAGTCTGAGGCCTCTGGATGTGGAGTTCATGAGGAGGCTCAGTAACGTGGTCAACATCGTTCCCGTCATCGCCAAGGCCGACACGCTCACCCTCGAGGAGAGAGACAGCTTCAAACACACGGTAAGGACTGGTAGGTGTGTGGGAGTCGACCTGCGCCCGGAGATGCTGTGCGCGCGTGTGTGTGCGTGTGTTCTACGAACCACCATCTTGTTGATTTTACTGCCTCTTGGGCTAAAGCGGCAAAGAAAAGCAAGCAAAAGCCTAATTCTGGTTTCATCACCTCACAGCAGGGTAAATACAGGCCAGGGAGAGGGTAGTCTCTCTCTCTCACACACACACACACACACACACACACTCACACTCACCCACACACTCTCTCACACTCACTCACACACACACACACACACACTCACCCACACACTCACTCACCCACCCACACACACACACACTCACCCACACACTCTCTCACACACACACACTCACGCACTCACACACTCACACACACACTCTCTCACACTCACTCACACACACACACACATTCACCCACACACACACACTCACTCACACACACCACACACACACATCACTCACACAACACACACTCACACACACACACACACACAGAGGCTAGTGCTGTGAGAACCTGCCAGGCATCACAAACAGCCCTCCTCCATCTGTATCAACTTCCTCACATGGCCAGTCTTGGAAGTCCGGAGGAACTGGAACCTTCCCCAAGTCATGTTCAGAAGCAGAAAAGGCTAGTCTTTAAGTCTCCACATCTTTATTGTGGCACAGTATTTCCACTGTGTTCCAGCTTTCTTTAGACCCGGTTGGCAGCCATGTACTGGAGTTTTGCTCCACTGCCTGTGTGCCCTGCCGCTCTTTCATTACGACTGAATCACAGGGTACAGGGGAGACCACCTCTAGACAGGAAGCCACTCCAGGTCTCTCCTCTTTTTGAGGTAAAATAGTAGACCTAAACATGCTTTCGATTTGGGCACAGTGGAGTCTCTTATTGTCGGTCGGTCTGGTTGACCTCTCCTTTTGTAAGAGACTTGATGACCTTTTGAACCACGTTCATTTCAAAGCCCTGGCTTGATGCTGGTCGTTTTCAAGGTCGTTTGTTGTCTCTCCGTGGCTGCGTCATACAGATGCTGGACAGTAGCGTAGATGCCGCAGACTTTCCCACAACACAATGCTTTTAGTTTCATCCAATGTGGCCCCTCCTCCCCCCTCCTCCCCCCCTGTTCCTGTGTGTGTTGCTGTTGGCCTGTGCCCAGCTCAGGGGGCTGGACTGGAGTGAGAGATGAGGTGTGTCAGGGCCTCGCGAAACCTTCCTCCCCGCTCCCCCTCTCTCTCCCTGGCATCCTGCGACACAGCTCCATGCCCGCAGGGGGAGAGAGGGGGAAACACGCGGGCCGTCCCGGCTACCGCCCCCCCCCCCCCCCCCCCCCCCCCCCCCCCCGCCTCCCCCGGCGACGACTTCATCCAACGCGAGCAAAACATGCGAACGGACGACCTGGCAGGGGGGGGGGGGGGTTAAGTCGAGGGCCTGTTTTGGTTGGCCGCGCGTTCGGCGCGTGACCCCCTGGGGGGGGTTGTGATTCGAAACGTTTTTGTGCGTTCACCGTCGCCTGCGCTTTCTCTGGGAGTCGTTGACACGCTAACGGAAGGTTTTTCTGAAAGGTCTGCGCTATGTCGGCCCAGCTGTGTGCCTGTGCGCATTCAGCGTTCAGCAGCCCTTCACGCTGATGTGGCTTTGTCGAATTTCTGTTTGTTCCCAACCTCTCCTATTATATACGTCTGCGGACGCTTCGAAGCGTAAACGAACCGGCGGAAAGCGGGGGGAATCCGACTCGTTTGATCAGCGACAAAGTGCAAAATCTTCAGAGGGTGCTCATTGTGAAAGGGACAGCCGTTCATTTAAAGCCCATCGCTGGCTGATTTCCCATCTGTTCCCGTCTGGGTCTCAGTCGTTAGAAAGTCGTTGGCGGGGATTAGGAAACCGTTTTGTCAGCCTCCCCGTTTCGGAGTGTTTGTGTCACGGTGGTTAACCTTCACGGTAACTCCTACATGTTATGTCGATTTGGGATCGTTTGTTGTCAACACCAGCTTTAACGGCATGATGAAGTGTTTACGGTACAAGCCCCTCTTTCAGCGCCCCTCCTCGTCACGGCCGTGAAGGCCTGCCCTCTCATAAAAATTCCCCTTTCTTTTGAAATGTTTTATTTAAACTCGTGTCTTAATGGCTGGGGTCAGATGGCTGAGCGGTTAGGGAATAGGGCTATTAATCAGAAGGTTGCTGGTTCGATTCCTGGCCGTGCCAAATGATGTTGTGTCCTTGGGCAAGGCACTTCACCCTGCTTGCCTCGGGGGGAATGTCCCTGTACTTACTGTAAGTCGCTCTGGATAAGAGCGTCTGCTAAATGACTAAATGTTAATGTGCGCGTGCCTCCGCAGATCAGGGAGGAGCTGCGAGCCAATGGGATCGACGTGTACCCTCAGAAGGAGTTTGACGAGGACGCCGACGACAGGATGATCAACGACAAGATCAGGGTGAGTTGACACACGGGCGCCATCGAAAGGGTTGCATGCGATCAAACCACAACCCTAGAACATTTACATTTAGTCATGTAGTCCCTATAACAAACCATTATTGGTGTGTGTGTGTGTTTGGCCTCAGGAAATGATCCCATTCGCTGTGGTGGGGAGCGACCAGGAGTACCAGGTCAACGGCAAGAGGATTCTGGGAAGGAAAACCAAGTGGGGCACCATAGAAGGTACACACACACACACACGCACCCCGTACTCATTTACACACACACACACGCACCCCGTACTCATTACCGCACAAGCAGTCACACGCAATCCTGCCAAACGACGCAATGGAAAAATAGGTTCCTCCAGATTTCCCATTGCCTGGCTGCACAGCGATGGAGCTCGAAATCGCACGTCACGTCACCGCGGCCGTCCACTGCCAACACGTGTTCGAACCCCAGCCGGCTGATTTAAGCGTCTGTCGTCCGACGCTCAGGCCAATGTTTCTCATGTCTGTGTGTCTCTCTCTCTCTCGCTCGCTCCATCTGTGACTGAAGTGATTTAAGGGGGCCCGGCCATGGATGAGATTTACCGAGCTGTCTGAATCTGTAGCATTGTGGAGAGGAAACATATGCTGGAACTGCTGCGTTCTAGAACTGCAGCGCACACAGTGCAAACTGTGTGCACTGTACACAGGGAACGGAGCCGACGCAACACACACACACACACGCACACACAGAGACTAAAGCTCCCACAGTGTGTGTGTGTGTAGTTCTGTGGACTCCACAGAGAGCTCCTCCTGCCAAAAAGTAGTGGGTCATGGCGGGCGAGCGTCCTCGCCTCACCCGAGAGGGAGGGGGGTGAGGGAGGGGGGTGAGGGGGGTGAGGAAGGGGGGTGAGGGGTGAGGACGGAAGGTGGGGGGTGGTGGGACAGAGTTCTCCGGAGGACAAACAAGAGGCAGGAAGAATGTCACAGAGTCTGGAGGACTGGCAATTTCCCAGAATCCACCTGGGTCCTCCAATTCCCCCCTCTTGGTCCTGTATGTTAAAGGCCTCTGTAAACTCAAAGAGTAGATCTAGAGATGGGCTTTTACATATCTTGGTGCAAGGTAGAAAAGCACAAAAAGGTTTTTATAGCCCTCAAATATGTACCCCTTCAGCATTTTGAGATATTTGGAAAGGCCAAATTGAATTCTTTAGACAAAGATGTGAGTGTGAGATGGAGGAAAATATGTGAGAATAGAGGGAGATATTCTGTGTGTGGAGGGAAGATGGCGGGGGGGGTGGTGGTAGGGGGCAAAGCCTCCATTCTCACCCGGCCAGGCAGTGTGAGAGAGAACGAATGCCGCTGGGCACGTCTGCACCGCCAGCATAACTTAGGCCACAGAGGAGGACGGTGGACCCTGAGTTCTCACAGCTCTCTCTCTCTCTGTCTCTTTTTATCTTCTCTCTTTCTTTTTTGCTATTTTCTCTCTCTTTCTCCTCTCTCACTCTCACTCTCTCTCTCCCTTTCTCCTCTCTCACTATTAATTACAGTAGTTAGAACAGTGCGGAGGTGTGTATGAGACTAATATAGCATTATTCGGCGGTTGGCAACATGTCAGGTGACCGACGTGGTATTAAAACAAGCCCTTCTACAACTAATCAAAACAACCACACGGAGCGAGCGCTCGACTACGCCCACTACCCTGGCCCCCCTCCCTCCCCTGTCTCTCAAATAGAATTTAATTTCCTGCCCCAGGATTTCAAAGGTGCACATAAATACAACCGCTTTTCGTTTTCTCTCTCCATAATTTGTGGACTTGACATAATCTATAATTCAAACACGTGTTGGGACCTACTCAGGCACCAGAATATTGTCACACTAACTTGCTTAAACTGTCTCGCAGCGTTATTTTTCTCATAAAGGGGCTCCAGATATATTAAATTACTTGGAAGTAGAGGGAGTTATCTTGACTAAAGTTAATTGCCGCAGATGTCACGTTAAGAGAGCGCTCTTGACCAGTCTTTGGAAGGACAACGCTGCCATCTTGTGGTCATTTCTGGAATAACGCTGCTGTGATCTCGGGATGATAGGGGTTGGTCCATCGGGGGTCAGTCATTGCGTCTCCATTTTAAGACTCATAAACCTGAACACCTGTTTCCTATCTCTTTACAGTGGAGAACATTGCGCACTGTGAGTTCGCCTACATGCGAGACCTGCTCATAAGGTGAGTGCTGTTTATAGGTATTTGTACTCATTATGTACGGGCTGCCTGGTAAATGGCGACGAGGGTTCGTGTGTGTGTGTGTCCCAGCCTGCCTTGACCCCTGTCCCTCTTCCCCCCTGACCTTCAGGACACACATGCAGAACATCAAGGACATCACCAGCAGCATCCACTACGAGGTGTATCGCGTGCGCAGGCTAAACGAGTCCAACACTCATCCCATCGCCCTGCCCAATGGCCAGCCCATCGCTCCGCCCAACGGCCAGCCCATCGCTCCGCCCAACGGCCAGCCCATTGGTCAACCCAACGGCCAACCCAACACGCAGCCCGTCACGGCCCAGCCCGTCACGGCCCAGCCCATCATGGCACAGCCCAACGGCGTAGCCCAGCAACACAAAGTCATGTCCAACGAGATGTAGGCGTCTCGACAGCCACGAGACCACCTCAGCATTTTACATTTTGATCAAACACACACACACATTGAGCATATAAAGCCTAACTTGCTAGCAACACACACACACATTCTCACACACACACACACATTGAGCATATAAAGCCTAACATGCTAACAACACACACACACACACTCTCACACACACACACACTGTGGGCCCAGTTTGACCCATCCTTGACCCATCACACAATACACAGCCCCCCCCCCCTCAAAGAGGCAAACATTTCCAACTGTTACTCTAGACTGTCAAAAAGCCAGCTTCACACCTTGAAGATATAGACCAGAGATTATAGGTATAGATGATAACACCCCACGATGATGATGATGATGTGCCATAGTCTAACAGTATAACATAGATATACCACTGTTCTACATAGCTAGACTGCAACAGCGAGGTTAAACTGTTTTACACTGCCCAGTTGGAACAGGAAAGTGATGTTACAAAGAAAGTGTGGCACATTCAATCGTATGGATTAGCAGAACTAGAAAAGCAGTCGTCGTTGGCCCGATGTACCTTTGCGGCGTGCCGTACGTCGCTGTGCAGACGAGGGCGTGTTGGGGACCACGGGTTCCCGTTGTATAAAAGGGGCGGGTGGATTTCGACACATCTGCACTGTGTGATGTCACGGTGTGATGTCAGTGTGATGTCACGGTGTGATGTCACAGTGTGGAGTAGCTTTGGCATCCCATGTGTGTCTTTTACCGTTGTATTTTCCAAAAGTTTTTTTTTTTCTTTTTTTTTACGTTCTCCGTGCCAAACCAACTTGTCTATACTTTCATGCCGCCGGGTGTTTGTTTTTGCGCGTCGGGCTCATTCGTTTGTGCTGTGCTTTTTGACATGACTCATTTACTATTGTGCTGGTGTTAAGATATTATTGTGCTGGTGTTTGTGATGAAGGTGGGGTGGTGGGTGTGGAACTTGGTGACATGGTGCCATCCTCCCCTCCTCTTGCTGTCCCCTGTGTACATCCCAAAATAAACGGTCCTTTCTGTTTTCAAAGACACGCAAATACACACATTTGATTTCTTACATTGTATTTATGTGCATCCTGGTAGGAGCCCTCATACATGGCATGCGATCCAATTTGAAGTTACCAAGACTTGTGAAGAATGCGCACTATTGCTCCACCTGAAATTGTTTTTAGTCGAGCCGTTGTGTTTTATGTCCATAGTGTCACCCCTGGTTCTGTGTTTTGGGCTCCTCGCGGTGACATGCAGAAGTAGCCAATCAGCTTGCTGAGTACAGTGTTCTATCTGCCCCAGACCTGCTCTCATTGGGTGCTTAGAAGACAGCCCCTGATAGGCCTACCCTTTACAAGTGTGCAAAACATAATTACTGTCCACCACCAGATATATCTACGATGTGAATATCTGTCTGTAGCAGTAGGCTTACAAGTAGGAGAGTGTAGGCTTATCTCATCTTTCGTTTCTGTCATCTCCATGCATACCTGTGTACCTGATAACTTGTAACGCCCTGATGAAACAACAGCTCCAAATAGCCATTAAACCATACAATTATTATATTCAGCGTAACATTCAATTTACATGTTTCCCAGAAGACTATTGAGTGATCCGTCTGTTACCTGAAAGATATTATTCGTAATAGCCTATGTTTACTGTTGTATAGTTTTCGTGTAATTTGTTATTAGAATACGGTTTATCTTTGATATGCATATCTCAAAGAAATAAAGATTGATATTTTTATTGTTAACAGTTCTGTTTGTCTTGATTTCTAACAATGTATGGTCATGGTCAAGCTTTTAACAGATGATTTTCATTACTTTTCATGAGCTAGATGCAGGTGATCGCCTTTCAACCAATCAGAGAAGCCCTCAATTTTGACCGGAGAATCACCGCACAAACACACAAAAATTTCCCGGAAAGTAAACAATTAGATAATGTTGGCGGTGATGGTTGGTAACTTATGGAAATTTGTTGGGGGTTAGTGCTACCTTTTTTTCTGAAGTTGACGTTAACAATAACACGAAACAAGAAACCAGATGGTAAGTACTATTTGGACGAGGTAAGCGCCTAACGAAGCACAATTCCTTATCACTGAAGGAGGCATTTCCCAAACATTTATTTTTCAGACTGGGTAGCAGTGAAGCTTTGAATAGCCGACGTTTATGTTAACTACACTGAAAGCCCACTCGACTAGCCTTAATCTTCTGGTTTTTGTTCAGTTTATTTAGGCCTACTTTGGTTATGAAAAGGTCTGACATACTGTTTTGTTTTCACGTCAAAGTCATTCAGCCTGCGTTTGATTTACAGTTGGTTTCACAGTTTGGCATCCCACGGTGCAGTCACTCGGCACGACTGACCTGCGATCTCTCCTTCTCACCTCCTTTCAGCCAGTTTCTCACCTACCTCCTGCCCCATGCGACCCGTGATGACGCGTTATTGTCTAGTGAGGATCAGAAAGGTAAGTCTGCCACTTTCACCTCGCGCCTGCCCATGGAGACTTGACTGGGAGTACAAATCTCCTTGACTCCAAGGACGGCAGCCTAGCAGTAAAAAGGAGCACCAATAAATGACAGTCTTAAGATGGAGAGACGACTCAAGGATAAGCTGTGTAATTCTCACCAGCCTCAACCTCGAGGTTGGAGGTCTAATGATTTAACTTTGTTCATCTTTACTTTCCGTGCATTTATAGAGGAAAGATAGGATGTCACAAACAGCCAAGCCCTCAGACAAAATTCCCCAATGAAATTCCTCCCCAATCCTTCACCCCTGCCCCACTCCCTTTGTTAAATTCGTGGCCGCTTACAAACTTTCTGAACGCAACCCGGCAAGACCGTTAATTAGCTTAAGCCCATTGAGCTCCCAGGTCCATTATGTTGGCATGCAAATGCTTTTGTTTTGAACCGTGTGAGTGGGTCAGGGTCTTTTCACGCCCCTTCCCCTGTGAGATGGCGAGCGTGGCAGGGTTCGCTCTCAAAATGGCGCCCGCCTTCTTCTCTCACCTTGTTCCTCGTGCCAGTCGGTCGCTTTGTTCCTCCTTCTCACCCTCACCCTTTCCTCTGGCTCGCTTCCCCCCCCCCCTGTCTGCCGCCTGCAGGTAAAGAGCAGCTCATTTCTCAATTTCCCTCCCTCCCCTCCCTCCATCCCTCCCTCTCTCTCCAGGCAACATACCGACACCATATCCTTAGAGACAGTGTGTGTGAGAGAGACACTCACCGCTCAGATCCATGGCATAGCTTGCACTCAGTTCCCTTTCTCTCACCCTCCCACTACCTCCCCCGCCCCCCCCCCCCCCTCTTCCTCAATTACCTGCCAAAGCGAGCTTTTTGTTTCCTGTATGTAATTAAATTAAATCGCTATTCAGTGGAACTTTTCAAGCACACACAGAGAGAGAAATCCCAATTGAGGAGTTCCAGTGTTTGGTGTGTGTGTGTGTGACTCCTGGGTCCCGATTTACTTGTGTTTTCATTACCTTACCATAAACCCCCTTCCCCCGGCACCGTTCAAAACCTCGTCAGTCAGAACGAGACCCGGGAGATGAAAAAAAAAAAAACACACACACTGTGTCTAACTCTGTGGTGAGTTGCTACTGTTTCGCAGCACAGCCCTTTGGGACTTGTAGTCTTGTCTTTGCCGTGTGTTCCCCCACATGTCAGGGCGATGCCTTCGTGTCAGAGAGCGGCGCTGTGTGTTAGTGCTAGTGACGGCTTCCACTCGGCACAGAGGGACCTGGCCCATGCTGTGCCACTCTTGTGAAGCTCTGGGTGGTCCGCATTAATTAGGCGCTCGCACACACACACACACGCACAGTCAGATGGACTGGAGCTGCCGAAGAAGTCGTCGTCGTCGACGACGCTCCTGAGTCTTCCCCGTTTAGTTTTGACGAGGGCGCGTGCTGCCCGCCCCCGGTGTTCCCATGGGGCTGGGACTGACGGCGACAGCTCTGTCAAAGCGGGTTGTTTATCAGAATGTTCTGGTAGTGCTAGGGGTCTGATAGAGAGAGAGAGACAAGCTCGACAGCGAACGATGTCGACGTAGTTCCCAGGAAGACAAGGAGCCGCTCCCCAATCGTCGAGTCCCTCAGCGCCGTTGAGTCACTCCTCGAACCCGTGCCAAGTTTGAACAGCGCTCTCAGGGGAACAATAGGCCGCCCCCGCCCCCGCCGCACCATATTGCTTTACAGTGGCATGGTGCCATCGTCCCCTGGCACAGAGACGCTTACCTCACGCTCAGACTAGACCCCCCTGGAGGGTCACCAGGCGTAACTCGGTCTGCAGGAGATCGCTGGCCGGGGAGTTGTTGTGTATCGAGGGGAGACGAAGTGCACACAGGAGCCCAATCAGAAGGGAGGGAGGGAGGGGGGGGGAGGGAGGGGGGGAGGGAGGGGGGGAGGGAGGGGGGGAGGGAAGGAGAGGGGAAGGAGGGAGGGAGGGAGGGAGGGGGGGAGGGAAGGAGAGGGGGAAGGAGGGAGGGAGGGAGGGAGAGGGGGAAGGAAGGAGGGAGGGAGAGGGGGAAGGAAGGAGGGAGGGAGGGAAGGAGGGAAGGAGGGAGGGAGGGAGGGAAGGAGGGAGGGAGGGGGACAGGGAGAGGGAGGGAGAGAAAGAGAGAGAGAGGGGGGCTGTGTGCTGTCTGGGCTGGCTGTGTGGTTACCGGGCAGACTTGGTCCTGCTACAGCTCTAGTCTTGCCCTGCTAGTCTGCCGCTCTGTCTCACAACTCAGACACCCTCAGTGTCATCCTCAGGCTCTCCAGAGGTATGGACTCACACACACACACACACACACACACACACACAGCTGAAGTCAGAAACCCCTCGGTAGTGTTCTCAGACCGGTCCTCCATTCCCGTCTGCGAGTAAAGACGAGCCGAGCCCAAAACAAAAGATCGCCGCCCCTGCGCTGCTGTCCCCCCCCCCCCTTCCTCACGCCCCTCCTGTCTGCCCGCCGCACAACCAATCAACGCAAGGTAATTTGTTGCTAATTAATTGCGGTTTGTTGATGGCTTTCGCATACAATCAAAGCTCTGCATGGTTGTTTTGGTTTCTTTTTTTTTGGGGGGGGGGGGGTTGTTCGTCTCGCTGATCACAAATCAGCGCTTTTGGAGAATCGCGTATCGTGGCGTCGTCGTCCCTCCCTCCCCTTCCCATCCCTCCCCCCGTGTGTGTGAGGTGGGCATCCAGACGCCTCTCCCCCACCCCCGTCCCCCTGCATTGCGACCCTCGTCCCCCGTTGCCCACCTCGCGCTGCCCGCCCGCCAGCCTCCGGAAAACAACACGCGGCGGCGCTATAGTTTCCACCCTGTTGGTCGTCGAGCGACGTACGTTAAACGGCGTCGTCGTCCATATCTGTTCGTTTGCTTCCTTTTTTTGCCCCCCCCCCCCCCCCCATCCGTTTCCATCCATGTTCCGCCACAGTTCCCACGTCAGCCGCCCCCCCCCCCCCCCCGTCTCCTTGGCTCCCGGCCAGCCCTCGCGTGGCAGAGTGGGGGGAGGGGCCGACCGCCCTGCCCTCCCCGTATGTAGATTGGCCCTCGTATTTTTGATTAAAAGACAGCTGCATATTTCATTAAAGTCATCGGCGGCGGCGCGGGAGGGAGAAGAAGGAGAAGAGGCGTGGGTCCTCGGGGGAGCCGGCGGCTTGTTTAGCGTCCGCGCGACTCCGTGTTGCAAGTGTTAGTGGTTGTTTATGAGATCCGGGTGAGGGTGGCGAGGCTGGGAGAGGAGACAGAAGGACTACCCAGGGACTCCTTTGGTGGGTAACGGTCTGGACGGGCTCATTTAGGTCTGCGTCAAAGTGCAGTTGCACTTGCGAGGCGGCGTGTGTCGTCAGTGCGATCACGGGAAGGAACCGTCGGGTGGAAGCACACAGATGTTCCAAGCACGAGTACCGGGGCGAAGCGAGCCGCTCTTGTTTACATCAGCGAGCTGACAGACGCAAAAAGAAAGGCGGCGTTATTGAGTCAGACAACCACATCTCCACTCTCGGAAGCAAGACACAGTAGAGGAAATGAAGGAGTCTTCGGATCATTGTCGGTTATTCACATAGAGAGGGAATGGAGTCCTTCTGGGTCTTGTGCCCCACGTCCTTCAAGATTGTCCCCAGTGCTGTCCTAGAGGGCTAGAGGAGGGTGGTGGAGGAGGAGGTGGAGGAGGAAGAAGAGAAGGTTCCCTCTGGGGGGAGGTAGAGTGATGTATGGGTGGGTGTGCCCACTAGGAGGTCGGAGGGGCGGGGGCCGGGGGGGGGAGGGCGTCGTTGGCATCCAGCCAAATCCACTGGAATCTGTGTGTGTGGGGGGGGGGATGGAGGGACTGAGGCTCTGCATAACCAATCAGAAGCAATAGAGACAGGAGAGAGGGGGGGAAAAGGGAGAAAGAGAAAGAGGGAATAGAGGGGGGTGTCACCCAGACGTGGCTGATTGTGTTTGTGTGGAGAGAGTGTGTGTGTGTGTGTGTGCTGCAAGGAAGTGGGCAGGTGCAAGGGATGGCTAGACCGGCCCCACAAAGTCAAGGACACACACCCAGGAGAAACAGATTGGACATCATGCAGACAAACTAGGCTGCCCTGTGCTTACATGGGAGGGGGGGGGGGGGGGGGAAACAGTCAGCCTCCGTTAATAACCGGAAGCAATTGAACCCTATTATGTAAGCAATCACAGTCCATTCTTATCCACCGTTTAGGGGAGCCCATACCAAGCTGTTCTATATGTGTTACCTAGATGTCAGTGCTGCATGCTATTCACAGTTTTCTTTCCATATTGGCACACCTGGCGCCTAAAGCTCGTGCTCTAGCCTGGGGTTACAGGATTAGAGAACGCTCGCCTTCCATCTTGCTTCAAACGCGAGCATTTCCTGTGTCACGCCGAGAGCCAATCACCAGGCCCGACGCCCCTCAGTCACGTTGCGATGCTCGGGGCTCCTTCCGACAGCTGAATCGATACAGTAGCCTTCAGACGGCCACCGTGACGAAGACGATGTTGGATCGAAGGCTTAGAGACTCCTGTCTCGGCGTGGTCGGGAATGTTCTGGAAGCGGAGGGCTTCTCCGTGGACGTTTCGGTGTCGGTTGGCGGTTAGGGGGGAGCTGTCGACGGCGAGGTCTCGGGAGAGGGGAACGAGATGGGAGGAGCTGTGTGTCTGAGCCCTGTGTGTGTGTGAGGAGGGGGCTGAGCGTTGGGTTGGTGTGCGTCTGCGCTGGACGCCGCCACACTGCCCCCTGGTGGATCTTTCGGGGACGTCCGTTTGTCTGCAGGGGCCGAAAGCTAATTCCTCTCGGAGTTTTGCGACACTAATGCACATCCTGATCCACGACGCCCCTTCACTCCCTCTCCACCCCCGTCCTCCTCTCCTCCTCTCCACCCCCGTCCTCCTCTCCTCCTCTCCACCCCCGTCCTCCTCTCCTCTCCTCCGTCCCTCTCATGTTATCAATTCAGGGTTTTCTCTGGGAAAATGTAAGCTAAGCTCACCTATTTACATTTATATGATCAGATTTTCTTTGCGTATGGACGGTATGCAAATTTGCCCTTTTCCCAGGGTTTGTCACTGAGCGCTCAGATGTGTTGCCGGGGAGACAAAATAAATAATAATAACATTGCCCTCCAGGAGGAAACAGACTCAAGTTAGGATTTTTGGACCTCATGAATTCGGTAATGATAAATTTTGTTTACTCTAACCCCTGAAAGCCTTATGGTTATATTTGAGCCACAGCCTAACTCAAGATAGACATTTCAAGTGCGAATCAATCTCTCTATGGCCGTGTGTGTGTGTGTGTGTGTGTCTGTGTATAGGTGTGTTCTTGTTGCTGCCCTGAGGTGCCCCTAATATCCTTTTTCATTTTCCCTCCAACGGTCTCCAAATTCTGTCGCGAGGGTTTTGTGAAAAGTAGCGAGCGCTGCGTTAGCCTGTTCACATGCACCCGTCTAAACCCCCCCCGCCCCCTCGTGGGGAGAGGAAGGAGAATGAAAGGAAAACCCGAGAGCTGGCCTGATGAATCCAGTCAGCTTGAGTTGATTTGAAATGCCTCAGCGCCTCGGTGTGTGTATGTGTTGTGTGTGCACCCGTGTGTGTGCACCTGGGTGTGTATATGTGTGTGTGTGTGCACCCATGTGTGTGTGGTGTGTGTGTGTGTGCACCCGTGTGTGTATGACTGGTCTGCTCAAGCGCTACTCCCCCGACCCCATTGTGAAACGAACGGCCTGGCATTGATTTCGGGGAGAGTGTGTGTGTGTGTGGGTGTGTGTGTCTGGTTGGTGCAGAGGGACTAGCACTCCAGCAAATTGCTTTCTGCCAGCATATTGCCAACGCCAGTCTTTATTCCTGAGGACGAGGAGGCACGTCTCAGGCCCATCCAGCCCCAGACCCAGGCCCCAGCTTGAGGCTCCTCCAGCCCCAGACCCAGGCCCCAGCTTGAGGCTCCTCCAGCCCCAGACCCAGGCCCCAGCTTGAGGCTCCTCCAGACCCAGACCCAGGCCCCAGCTTGGGGCTCCTCCAGACCCAGACCCAGACCCAGCTTGGGGCTCCTCCAGCCCCAGACCCAGGCCCCAGCTTGAGGCTCCTCCAGCCCCAGACCCAGGTCCCAGCTTGAGGCTCCTCCAGACCCAGACCCAGGCCCCAGCTTGGGGCTCCTCCAGACCCAGACCCAGACCCAGCTTGGGGCTCCTCCAGCCCCAGACCCGGGCTCCGGGCTCCAGCCCTGCCTGGCTCTCTCCCACCCCTGCCTGATGAAATGCTGATGTTGAATATTTAACCGACACTCCAAGCGAAACCTAATAATATAATCAGGTAATAAGAAATTAATTTTCTCCCTGGCTGCACTTTGACTGGGGTGTTGATACAAGGGGGACGGAGTCATGGCGAAGGGATTGCAGCCTTTCTCTCTCTCTCTCTCTCTCTCTCTCTCTCTCTCTCTCTCTCTCTCTCTCTCTCTCTCTCTCTGTTCTCGCCCTCTCTCTCTGTCTCTCTCTCTGTCTCTCTCTCTCTCTCTGTTCTCTCTCTGTTCTCTCTCTCTCTCTCTGTTCTCTCTCTCTCTCTCTCTCTTCATTTCTCTCTCTCCGCCTATGGCTCCAGAGACACGCTTCAGTGCCTTGCCGCCTCCCAACATACTTTCACACCCCTGTATGTCTGTCACTGACACTCCCTCAATCCCTCCCCCAGCCCCCCCAGTCTTCCTCCGCTAGACACCCTCCCTCCCTTCACCTCTCCACTAGCCCCCCTCTCCCTCCCCCTCTCCCCCTCCCTCCCTCCCTCCACCTCTCCCAGCCCCCCTCTCTCTTTCTCTGCTACACACCCCCTTCCTATCTCCATCCCTCCATTAGCCTCCCCCCCCCCCTCCCCACCTGCTCCCTCCACTCTCTGTCCTACATACCCAGCAGTCCTCCCCCTCTCCTCTAGCCCCGCCCCCTCCGCCCTCATCCGTTCTCCCTCAGCCCTCTGTCATCCATCAGACGGGTGTCACCGGCCGCAGACCTGGAGGTCAAAATGTTCTGGAGTTGACCTGGTCACCACTCACGTTGCACACACACACACCTACACACTTGACACGAGAGTGCAGCTATCCCTCAGCCTGAAGAGGCTGATACCGTAGCACTGGTGGAGCCAACTAGGTTCCATAGAGAACAGATAGAAAGTTCTAGATTCTCCCATCAGAAACGTGGCAGCATCTTTTGAACTCCGCCCTCTTAATCTCACCACTAAACCCCCGTGACCCATTAACTATGATGCGGTTTGCCCCTCTCTCTCTCTCCCCCTCCCTCTCTCTCTACCTTGGCAGAGTTCATTAGGAAGCAGGAGTCCATTGGTGTCAGAGCAGTGCTGTTTTATTGTTCCTCCCCTTTCGGCCCCCCGGACTCCAAGAGGGAGCCATCAATAACCCCCCCCCAACCACACTCACACACACACACACACAAACCCTGTGCCAGTGTGTTTTACCTTCTCTGCTCCCGCCATGGCACACTCATCCGTCTCCCTTGTTTCCCCCCCCCCTTCCCCCCCCCCTTCTCCCTCCCCCCCCTTCTCCCCCCCCCCCTTCTCCCTCCCTCCCTCCCTCCCCCCTCCCCCTCCGCTGCCCCACCTGAGCACATCTGTCACCCTCCCTCTGCTTTATGAGGCTCGGCCGCCCGCCGCTGATGGAAAACTCGCAGCGATATGCAAAAACGCAAAAAAAGGTAAACGCGAGTTGCCTCGGCAACGGCGACGGCAGCCGAGGTTATTTCCAGGCGCTGATGGAAATCAATGTCATGTGCCAGGCTCCTTTCGTCCTCGGGAAAATTAGAAAAGGGGGGTGGTGGGGGGGGGGGGGGGGAGGGGGGGGGGCCGCGAGAGAGAGAGAGAGAGAGAGAGAGAGAGAGAGACAGAGAGAGAGAGAGAGAGGGTGGTAAGAGCGTGGAGGAGGAGGAGGAGGAGGAGGAGGAGGAGGGAGGGCTGTAAGGACAAAGAAAAATGAGGTGGAGGAAACACAAATCTGCTCTCCTGCCTCCCTAAACCTTTAGGACTCTTGACTTTTTCTTCAAGGAGTTCAAGGCGCCCAGCCCTCATTAGAACTCTGTTCTCCCTTCGTCTTGGTTTTTGTTTTTGTGTCTGTGTGGATCTTCTCTTCTTATTGTCCATCGTCATAAATGCAGTGATGTCTTCCGTCCATCTTGTTTGTTTATGCCCAAAGAGATAAACGGACTCTGCAGGAAGCTGGAAGGTATCAAAAGACGATATAAACGTCTATGGGAGGGAGAGGGGGAGGGGGACAATTTGGCTCGTTGTCTGACAATCTGCCCTGTGATACCGGGCAGGCTTCCCCCACAGCGACGACAACCTCATTTGGTTCGGATCAGAGCAGTGCAGACTCTGAAACTAGTGTACCTACAACACCTAGTCTTGTCTGTTCTCTCTCGAATGGCGGCTTCCGGACAGACGTGTACGACATCGTTCGAAAACCCCTACAGCCGTTCTTTACATTCTAAACTAGCACAAGACGTCGTCTTCGACGGCCCAATCAGATCGATGGCTAGTCACGGGAGTTGGAATGTCCGGTACCGAAGGGCGTTTCCATGTTTTTCACCGTTTTGGGGTGACGAGGCGAAATACTGCAGCGTGCGAGGGCACACTTCCCATCCCTCTCTCCTCTCCTCCCATCCTCTCTCTTCTCCTCCACCCTCTCGTTTCTTCTCCCTCCATCCTCCTCTCTCCTCCACCCTCTCGTTTCTCCTCCATTCCCGTAGCAACCCAGCAGCTGAGGAGCTATGACTCGGGACGACTCGGCGTCCGGATGGCGTGTCGCCGACTGTGGCCTCGGCCCCTCTGTTGTTCTCCACTCACATGGGACCAGGCCAAGTGGCTCTCGCCCTCATCTCGAGGAAATCAGTGGATTTTCTTTACCTTAGACCCCCTCGCTAACCGTGTGTGTGTGTGTGTGTGTGTGTGTGTGTGTGTGTGTGTGTGTGTGTGTGTGTGTGTGTGTGTGTGTGTGTGTGTGTGTGTGTGGTGTGTGTGTGTGTGTGTGTGGTGTGTGTGTGTGTGTGTGTGTGTGTGTGTGTGTGTGTGTGTGTGTGTGTGTGTGTGTGTGTGTGTGTGTGTGTGTGTGTGTGTGAGAAAGAGACAGCCACCAAACCGGGGTGGAGTAGATGGCCCATGCCGTGGCCTCGTCTCCTCCTCATTTGCATACTTAACACCGCGTTCACACTCCAGTTGACACATTTGCAACCCGCCACTTATCCCATTACTTGATGTCCCTGGTGGCGGCCATGTTTGCTGTGTCTGCACTCTTTCTCACTCTTGGGCTTATTTCCCTTCCGCGTGGCGTGTGATTGCGGGATGGGGCGCGTGCGGCACATACCAAGGAGAGTCCCGTGAAGGCGTTCGCCGCGAATAACGGATGGGAACGCGATTGGCGTTCTTCTTTTTGCGCCGCTGTTGTTTATTTGAAGCAGCGTGGGGGGTATTTCCCCCGGTGTTAACACATCGTTTGTGTGAAGGCTGGAATGATTTGGTTCTGCCGTCCGTGGCAGAAGGCAGAACGCCTACAGATGCACGCTCTCTCACACACACACGCACACACACGCACACACACACACACACACGCACCCTGCAGGTATTTGGAGGAGCATTAATAAGTATTAATGATTTGCCATTAAAGGGTTCATTTGGGCTGCCTTCTTTGCTCTCGCTGTTTCATTTGAGTCTTAAATAAACTCCCTGCAGCTCTACTACTGCTTCCCCCCCCCCCCCCCACAGTTTATCCCTGACCCTCTCTTTTGGGAGGCAAACAAGTCCATTTGTACGGAGCCAACACCTGCAGGCGGGGAACAAGAACTGTATTACCGAACCGGTATTCATGGATGCGACTCCTAGGTCAACCCCTCCCCCCCCCACACACACACACACACACACACACACTCACACACACACAGCCCAGGGCCTGGCAGGCTCCGTCTCCAAGACACGGTGACGCCGGCTCCCTCGCTGGCCGGGCCGTCCTCCCGGTCAGATGGTTCCCGCTTCTTTTTCCGTCTCGGCGCTGAAGCTCCCATCTGTCGCTCGCCACGTCATCGGAGGACTCGGGTCTGTTTCCAGTTGGAGAATCACCACGCGCGCACGCAGCTCCGCAGCTGATCGCTCATCGTAACCAGGCTTAGACAAATGATCCGGAATGGTGATTAGGTTGGCTCACGTCGGCTCTGCTTCTTCAACAAATCATTGGGATTGTTGCCACGTATGGCGCCTGTAGGCAGGAGGCGCCGAACGAACGCTGTTCCTGCTCCCGTCTCTGTTCATCTTCCTGTACCAGTGCTCGTAGTTTGTGAGGGCTTTGAAGTGCATGCAACAACAACAACAAATATGTTTGTTTTTTTTTAAACCCGGGTCAAAATGTTACAGTGGGAACCAAGCTATTTCCTACCGTATACCCTCCAAAGTTACGTTAGCGGAAATGTCCGGGGCGCAATCCACAGTATACGTTGGAAATTCAACCCGTTTGAATTCCGAGATGGCAAAGAAGGAAGTTGTTTCTCATCTTTTTTCGTATTGACGGTGAAGAGCCTCGCTCACCTTCTCATCTGAAAGCCCTCTGAGGCAGTAACGCCCTTGGACCACGTTCACCCTCTGTTGCCGCGTGTCAGATTCTTCCCGGAGAAATATCACAAGCCATCTTTTCAGCGATTCCATCTACCTCGTCTTGGGTTCAAACGGAAGGAAGGAAAGAGAAGGGAGGATTACGTGAAGGAGAACAGGATGAAGGAGAGGAAGAGGGGATAGCCCTGACGTGTAGGCCCAACTGGGTTACGTAAGGGAGTCAGGTGGCTGAGCGGTTAGGAACTCGGGCTAGTAATCTGAAGGTTGCCGGTTCGATTCCCAGCTGTGCCAATGACGTTGTGTCCTTGGGCACTTCACCCTACTTGCCTCGGGGGAATGTCCCCTGTACTTACTGTAAGTCGCTCTGGATAAGAGCGTCTGCTAAATGACTAAATGTAAAATGTAAATGTTACGTAAGCAAGCAGGCACGCAAAAGGCTGTAGCTCGCACACGGATGGAGTGATGACCGGAAACTTCTGTTGTTCAATGCCTGTCTCCCTCGCTCTCAGACAGGCTACGCTTCCAGGCCCACGCCGGCGGGCCCACACTCACCGACGCACCCTGGCCTTCACATCGGCCCTTCTCCACAGGAGAAGGGCCGATGAAAGGGAGGGTAACGCCGAGACATAAGGGGTGATATTAAAAGAGAAGGGGGGGGACATTTTGGGGAAAATCTTGTGTGTGAGAGAGAGAGAGGGAGAGGGAGGAGAGGGAGAGAGGAGAGAGAGAGATCCAGTGTTGTGTGCTCACTGACAGACTGCAGCTCTGTGCTCAGCCAGTTCATCGCTGTCATTCCTTACATCTTTTGACATTTTCAATTATGTCTTTCACACATGGCTGGGCCCCCTGCTTTCCCTCTCTATCTCTCTCTATCTCTCTCTCTCACCCACTCACTCTCTCTCTGTCTCTCTCTCTCTCACCCACTCACTCTCTCTCCGTCTCTCTCTCTCTCTCCTCGCGCTTCTACCTTCCCTTCACCTCAATTCCATTTCCTTTTTAACTCGGTGCCCCCCACCACTCCACCAAGCGCTCCACTCGCCTTGTTTGTGTGCCAGGCCCTTTTGATATGTGGGGGGTCAGATAGCCAGGGGATCCCATTACTCCAGTGCCCCGTGGCTGGGCGGGCGATGGATGAGGTGGAGAAGAGGGAGGGAGGGAGGGAGAGACCAATTGCTGGGGAGAGATATCGGGTAAGGGGGAGGGGGTGGTGGAGGAAGCGGAGGAGGAGAGAAAGGGGGGGAAAGGGTGTTGTCAGATAAGTCAAGGACTCCCGCTGAATTGATTTGGCGCTCCAGAGGCGCTCCTCACGTGGGCGCCTGTTAGGGCGAGCTGCGCTCTGATACCCAGCCGGTGTCTTCTTCTGCACCCCCGCTACAGAACGCAGGCAGAACGGGGGGGTGGGGGGGGGGGGGGGGGGGGGGGGGGGCGACGACGACAGAATTCTTCTGTAGTATTTCTACTACAGAAGAAAAACCCTTTCACACAGAGGTGTGGTTGAACCGTGTGAGAACAGTACCGAGCTCTATTTGTTTGTTTGTTTGTTTGTGTATTCTCCCCGCAGCATTCAACATGTTCAAAAGGGGTCAAACTCGGCAGGATTGGAAGTCTCAGTCGACCCGTTGATGTCATCTGGCCGTGCGTCGCCTCTCTCCGGATTGGCTGCTTGATGAACTGATACGATGCATTGATTTGGGGTTGGCGGTTGATTGATTGCGCCCTTTTCCTCAGATGTCGTCGAACCGCCCCCTGCTGCAGCGAATCAAGGGATTCCCTCCTCTGGCTTCACTTATGTAATGGGGAAGGTTCTAATGAGCTCAGCATAATCAGCGCCATGATGAAACGGGCTCCTGCTCGCCACCCGCTCCATCATCATCCCCGCCACGCCCCCTCACGCCTGTAGACGCCCCTCACACCTCCACGGCTTCACCCCTCTCCTCCCAGCGGCGGGCGGTCGATTACCGATGCAGCCGAGGCCCCCGAGCCGCGCGGCGGAACTTGGCAAACTTGCCAAGCCGAGTTAGGAGAACGAGCGGGCTGCTTATCGGGCAAATCTGGCAACCCAGGCCAGGCTCGCTAAACCAGGGGGGTCAGTTAAAGGGGGGTTGAAGGTTGGGTTGTTGTTTGTCGTCGGGTTCCTGATTGGGGTGGGTTGCCAGGTTTGCTGCTTTCAACCCCCACCCTCTTGGCGGGTCTTGACCCTGACCTTTCAGGAGGAGATCTCTCTTTCCAGTCATGGACAGAGGGGGAGAGGGAGGGGTGAAGCGGGGGCAGGGGGGGGGGGGGGCTTCGCTGGCGCAAGCTGAACAAGAGAGATGGCGGGGAGTCATCGTCAAGGGCTGATTAACGAGCCTTTAATTTAATCAGCAATAGCCATCTCGGCGGGCTCTCCACGTGGCCCTGTAGAAGCGTATTATTTTGAACAAGTCCTGTGATCTCTCCTTCCGTTCTTTTCTCCCTCTTCCCCCCCCCCCGCCCTCCTCCTCGCCTCCTCTTTTCTTAGGGTCCTTATCAGTGTCAGAGGCAGGACTGTGAATAGAAGGGCAATGATTAATGGAGATTTAAGACCTGTGGAGGATGTCTAATCACATCACTCTCTGTCTCTCTCCATGTTTCTGTTTCCCTCTCTCTCTCTCTCTCTCTCTCTTCTTCTTTTTTAAATGTAGTATTGCCCTTACCAATCTCTCTGTAAATGAAATGCTGACTCTTTCACTCTCTTTCCTCATTCCTCTCTCTCTCTCTCTCTCTCATCTCTCTCTCTCTCTCTCATCTCTCTCTCTCTCTCTCTCTCTCTCGCTCCTCAAGCGATGCTGACTGCTGCGGATGGCGCTTCAGTCTGGGCTGCTGCCGTCGTCAGGAAATTACAACAGAGCCAATTACAGTGATGAGAGTTTTACAGATAGGAGAGGATACTTATCTTACACTGTCAGATTCCTGCGTGTGTGCATGACTGTGTGCTTGTGTGTGTGTGTGTGTGAGTAGAGTGAGAGAGAGAGTCGCAGAATCCGCCAGTCTGTTCTCGCGTGTGCTTCCAGCCCCCTCCACTGGGAGAAGAAAAAGAACAGTAACCCCCCCCCCAAAAAAACAACACTGCAGAAATACGAAGAGAATGTTTTTGTCCAGAAGTTTGGAGACTACCTCCACTCTTCCTCTGTGGTTCAGTATCAAAGAACAGATGAACCCCCCCCCCCCCCCCCTCCCCAAGGCCTCCCTCAACTCTAACCCCCCGCCCTCCCCCCCCTCCCCAAATAGAAATGGCAGCCCTGCGTGTCCCTGCTCAGCAGTAGAGGTCGTTCTCTGGTAATTAGAAACGATGACACCAAAAAAGCTTTGCGGCGAGTCAGAGTCGTCTAGAGCAGAGCAGCCGAAAAGCTTTTAATTCTACTTCAGATTTCAAAGTGGATACACCTCTTTATCTTAACCATGAATAGCAGAGTCCTGGAAGGTAGAAAATGACTCACCCACCCCCCCGTCGCTCATCACTCTCAAAGGATTCGCTCCCCCCTAGATTGCCCCCCCCCCCCCCCCCCC